>JAGXCT010037012.1:233574-243635 GCA_022495035.1 Philopotamus ludificatus
CGCCCGCGATGCACAAAACACTTTTTATTCGCGGTCTCGTATGATGTTGCAAAGAAAACAATTGTTATATATTTGCAGATATAGACGACACAGCAACTCGCACGCAGCTTCCTAATCGGACATCATTTAATCTCGATCGATGATCGCTTTCAGTCAAAATGTAAAATCTTTAAAGGGCCGCACGAAGTAGAATGGCGGACCGCATGCGGCCCGCGGGCTGCGGGTTGCTAACTCCTGTTCTATAATGTCAGTTTATTATTCATAATAATATAACTCGTTGAAGAATGGCGAAAAAATTTATATAAAAAATATATGGAAAACAAATTAGTCATCATAAATGCAAAATATAATGATTAAGCATATTATCGTAGGCAGTGGACTATGATTCGATAATCGAATTTATTGAATTGTATATAATTGCGGTCATTAAATTGGCATGATTTGGGAAAACGAACCTATTTCTTAAAAACGAATGGCCGGGATTTTTAAACATTTTTGTTGTCTTCGTTGATCGCATATGTATGTATGCCAGAAATAGCAGAATACTCGGGACATACGCTAACACGTATGTAATAATACTACTTATGCATTTAAGAAAAATTAAGCAGATATGTTAATAATATTTACGTTTATTTTAAACGAAAATATTGAATATAATAACTTTGAAGCAAGGAGTTTCGTTTAGAATTATTTAAAGTAATTTAATTTTGTTTTAAACGTATTAACACATGTTTCTGTTGAAAAAAAAAATACAATCTTGGCTGTCACTAACTTTGTTAGCTACCGAATACCCAAGAGATCCTATCGCGGTTGCATTCAGAGATAAACAATTTTTTTGTGATGACATTCGTTTGCAGTTAGCGGATAGTCATTAGGCTATTTTTTACGAGGGTACTAATCGAAAATTTCAGTCATTAAAATATTTTTTTTATTAGTAAAAATATATACGTCGTAATATAGTATAATTAGAAGAGCATCGTGCCACAAAGGGGAAAATGTGTAAAAGACATATTGTTTCAATCAACATATAAATATAAGATATGAATTATACAGGAAAACACTTGAAACACTTTATTTATGTTTTAATATTCATGTAAGGGAAATGCCCGACGAAAATGTTGTTTTCAAACATTGGCAGTTGTGCTTCCACTTATTTTTTTTGCTATTGGTTAGTGGAAATCTAAAGCACAATTTAAAAAAAATGTATTTGACATTTTTACTATTCGCCGATGTCAGAAATGTTTCAAACAATTTCGAAGTAGAAATTTTGACTTAAAAAATAAACCTCGAAGTGAGAAGGTAGTGGTATTGACGAAGACTTGAAATTCTTGGTGTCTATTTTCCTTGGTAAATAGACTTCCTTCGGACGATGCGGCTGGTTTTGAGTCATCGTGACAAATCGGTTAAAAGAGCAGAAGTAGTAAAATATCTTATTAATTAAAAAAAAAATATATATAAAAACATTAATTTTTGGGAAAACGTAAAACATGCTAGCAAACGAAATTAACAGATCTTTCCAGAAAAGAGCATTTTGGTGAGTATTCTTTGAATAAAACAAACGCTTACAAGTGGCATAAAAGTCTCGGAGAGGACCATGAAGACGTTAAAGATGATGACCACCTTGAACGTCACAGCTCACCAATACAAGTAAAAAACCCGATAGTTTCGCGTATTTTTTAATTGAGCCTCTTGAATATAGATGTACATACAAATAGACATGCAAATATTTTTCTATGACATGAAAGACAAGGCAACGAAATTTGTACCGGTTTCACGATGTTATCAGCAGGGTAGTCTACCGATGCATGCATACATTACCATAATAGACGCGTGCATATTTAAATATAATAACGCCTTTACATTTAATAATCAAATTTATAGTGACCTTGACGTGAGGAGAACTTCTTAAAAAATGACCTTAACTTGCAACTCCTATTTTTTTGCTAAAATGTTACACATCGATTCAACATTATTTTTGGCTGATTAAAAAAGGATGATACAATAATTGATCATTGGTTGCAACGAGGTAAAGATGTGTAAAGGATGGAAAACGTGAAAAAATGATTCGTGACTCGGACCATGGCGACCCTTTCCTCTCGCCGGTGATGAAATGTAAACACATTTATACGTTGAGCACATTTATTAAACAAGCAATATCATTCGTTACACAGCTTCTCAATTAATAAAGAAAGCCCCGTGACCCATATGGCTCCTAGTACGCTCTAGTTGGCGACCTCTGGCAGTGACGGCACTCGTGGCGGTCCAATATCCAGAGTATCGGTAGAGAGGTACCTTTCCCGATGATCCTCGACGAGGGACCGGCTGAGGGCTCGACGCTAGCATGCCAGGCTGCGGTCTCAAGTCGGGGATGTTGAGGCAGAGTCTGCGAACAACCTCGGCGGCTGTCGGTTGGCTGGTCTGTTACGATGATAATAAATTCGTTTTGTGTCGATTATGGTCGCCATAGAAAGGACGAGAGTCTCCAGAGTCGTCATAGCGGAGAAACGCAGGAGCGTGTTCACGCTACAACTACGCTCAAGATGAATATCCTGAGTCAAAAGCCGCGATAATTACTAAACCTTAAAAATAGTGATTTTGTAAGAATAAATGATTTTCATAAATCAACATTTTTGATTCTCGTAGGAGGGATGGGGGCGTAATAGAGCGTAATAAATACATTATAAATATTTTCTTAATTATATCTGTGATTACGCATGTAAATATACATTAAAATCGGAATATATATCAAATATATCAGAATTTGACCACATTCCGATAACTGTAATACTAAGGTGGGGACGATTTGCACCATATCCTTTCTTGTATTGGCCCTCCCAGTCGATTAAGTTTAGGTAGGACTGTGGATAGGAGTCTCAATCGACTCGATGTAACTATTCTCCTCAGTTACGTTAGGCTGGATATTTATGTTACGTCGTTAACAATTACCGAAATAGGGAATCCCTCCCCGTCTCAGATATTAACGAGAGGCGTCGCTATCAGTCGGTCAGTCAGTCGGACAATCTGAGAGCGAGCCAGTCGTCGATATGGCCGGGTCATTGCTGCTGCTGCTCACCGTACTCGTCTCCGCCACAGCTGCCACAGCGCAGCAAACCATCCGTGAGAATTGCAACTAATATTCGTTCATCGTTTTACAATTAAACTATAAATAATGAAGATTTGGTAAAGCCGAATATTTTTGATAGCCTCGTATGTGTAAAATAATTGATTTAAAAACTCGAATTATGGATGGCTATTTCCCAATTTAAGTTTTCTTTTTGGAGCATCGGTTTCAATGTCTTCGATGTTTTCATTCACCATAACGATTTATCAATTTTATTAGAATATTTTGTTTGCAAATTACAACAGTGATAATGTTAAATTTATGCAGTAACGATATGTTTACTTCTATTCTCCGCTTTACCCAGAGATATTTTTTTAAATGAATAATATTGTGTTTGTAAATTGATTACAAAGAATCATTGTCAATAATACAATGATCGCCGAGTCGATTGCGAAATATAAATTGATTTTTTATTCCGTGCCCTTCGGGTCAAGACCGTACATGTGGTCGTAGTCTGTTTTGCATTCAATAGTTATTTTATCTGTGCATTTTTATATATGCATGTTCTTGAACAACCTCACGGAAAGAATAACTTTTCGCGGAGGACTTTTTATTGGCATCGACGAGCGTTGACGGTCGGCAATTGCTTTTTGTGAAGATGCTTCCTTCCTTTTCAGACCTTCCTTCGAGGTCGTATTATTTCATAATTTTTCAAATTAAAAGAGTCAAAGTAAATAGATTTAGACCGAGTGGAAACCGCGTGATTTATGTGCTAAGGTCGACGTGTTTGGACGATGTCCTTGCCGAACGGTGACGTTTCCAAAGAATCGCTCGCAGATTAATCGAACCGCCAAAACAAGTCGATCTCCAGTCTGTATATAAAATATACCTAGTACACGACTATAATTATTCAAACAAGCAACCGATCATTTTCACAAAAGAAGCTGCAGGGACACAAAGAATGTATATATTTAGGTGTCTGCATGTTCGATTTTTAGTACAAGTTTATTTCAGATATACATACATATTAAATAATATGAATGTCGTTCGCACTAGGCTCATATTAATATATAACGACAATTTTATATGTATTGTAATTTAAAAGTAATTATGCTTTTTGAGCTAATATATTATATTTTTTTTCGTGAATCGATTACATAATATATTTTCACTCATTTCTGAGAAACGTGACCGTGTGCAAAAAATAGTGCAGTGTTTTCCTGTTGCCTTTTATACCGCAGTATTTTTTTTACCGAAGAGGGCTGCTGCCCGCTTTCCAGTTTATATTTTTGCCAATTAATCGTGTATGGAACGAAGGTCGACAGCCTTCACCCTACCTCTCTGTTGACCAGCGCCAATCGTCGGAATTGTCGCCCATCCGAATACTAACTGCCCTCAATAGCGGTTAACTTGACAATTAATTCGATTGTAATTACCTACAAGCTATGACGGGTACTCACGGGTATATTATATTTTACATATGTGATAAATGCTACTATGAAGAATTCTGTAAGATGCTAATGACTTGGCCACTCGGAAAAATTACATTATTTTTATTTATTTATTTTCCTAAAGACAATGCGCGAACATGTATAACAAGACGATTTAATATTGACCAATCACGGAAAGAATCAACATTCAGCTGCAAAGAAAGGACATCTTCCATTGAAGTAATAGATCGAAATATTTTTAAATCGTCTGCGAAAAGTGAAAAATTACATTAAAGGGCCCGATGAATATCATTTATAAATAAAATAAATAATAAAGGTCTCAAATTTGACCCCTGCGAAATACCAGAAGGTGTATTGTAAGCATACGACGTATGGGAGTCGTATGTCACATATTGTTTCCTTTATACAATGATAATTTTTATTATTTCCATTTGAAAATAGGAAGTCCGATTAACTAGATTATTCAAAATTTATAAAAATAAATAAATAAAGAAAACACAATCAATTCGCGCAAAAATAAATATAACGATGAAAAATTGTTGCATATTAAATATAAATTATTGCACTTTTCCACATTAATAATTGTAAGGTTTTCCCCAAAATCGTTAATTTTTAATTTTATCAAATATTACCAAGATGAGAAAAAGCAATAACATAATAGCTTATATTAACCTGTAATTAATTCGCTATAAAATTAAAATAAATAACGTTAAGAATTTTATTTATAAAATATATAAATATGTCATAATATTATTTGGATTTTAATCCGCGAAATCTTCATAAAAATAATGAAACAAGGTAATTAAGAACCTTTTTGCGTTTCCGAATTATTTTCATTAAATCCGATGTTGCGCATCATTAAAATCATTTATACAATGGCAATGGGTATTGATGTTCTCAGTACACTCGGTTAGATCATGGTAGTTTGCATTTAAGCGTGTGAACTATCAAGATGGAGAATTTGCAAATTAGCGGAGGCTACAAAACGGCTCGCATGCCGTGTTTCGGTTTATTTTTATGGCGAACGTTCATTATGGTTCGGAAGTCACCAACCTTGAATTCTTCTTTACCCGAAGAACGAGTCCTTTGGCATTTGTTGTATCTAGTCATGCGATACCTATGCGAGTAACCACCGCAGGTAAGTCCCGGAACGGATTTATTTCGTCTTATTTCTAATTACACTCGACCGCCACATTATATTTAATATTTTCAAGGTGAATTACAATTTTTTACAGACACGTATTAATAAAGTAAAACATAAATTGATTGTGATAAATGAAATATTATTTGAATGTTGATTATGATAATGGTGATATCTTATCGATTATTAAATAAATATGTGTTATTCTTTTCATAGGCACTAACCGGTGTCATGGTAACAACGTCGGTTATGATTGTATTGTTAATTCCAAATGAGCACAGATAATACTCGAATAGGATAACCTCCAGAAAATTCCAGAAATTCTATGCTTTATTTATAATATTAATATTATCCAAGTAGTGAATGTCAATCTAACAACCCACTACCACCACCACCATATCTTTAAAAAATTACAACCAATATCACGGTTTGAAGTTATCAATGGCCATGTTATGGCAATGTAGCAAACCGCGACTGAGCTAAGATATTAAATGCTAATTAACCATCGGGGATATCTGACTGGCCATATAGTGAATCTGAGTCTAACAAACGAGCATCCTCGCATTTAAAAATCTAAATCGTCAGACAAATAAATGTTTATTTATTTACTAGACGACGATGAATATAAGGTATAACAGAAATATTCAGAGCACCATTCACCCATATAAAGATTCTAAAGATGATTAGGTCTGCAAGCTCCATGGCCAATTAATCTTGACTCATACAGCCATTTATTACCGACACCTGTATTTATTGCATTTTACATACGGTATAGTATTAGATAAAGATCGCGTCGGTTCTACCGCCATGGCGACGTCGATCTGCTTCCTGGCTTCACCGACTCTAATGGCACGGGAAGATCTTGTGGCGAAGTGGCGTATGATGCGAAGATTCTGCAAGGCCACTGGATGATATCAGCGTCTGCCACGGCATGGTCACGGCTTAAAGGACGTATGATCGCTGGCACAAAATTGCAGCCTAGTCGAGTGTTCGCAATTTGCGCTGGAGCATGATCGAAGCCAGCGCCTGAGGTATCGAGAGTTGTTTTCTTCCTGACGAGCATCGCCAGTCATGGTCGGTATTCGGAGAACACCGGTTTAGAAGTAAACCGACTTGATGTTTTCGACTCGTAGCGCCCCATTTACACTGGACGACTTTTCCGACCAAAACGTTCCAAACATTGTGGTATCAGTTTTGCAATGGTAAATGAAAAAATCTATCGTGAATCTTCGCTGCGTAATACGTTGTACCGCTTAATTCAATTAGCATCTGTCGCTAATGCCTAATCCCTTGCAGGTGGTCATCTCTGATACTGTAGGCCAATTCTTCCTTGATAAAGGAGTTGCAGGTATAAAACTCTCCATTGTCTTATCACGTATCGTGTGCAATGTTTAGAGGGTTTTTACAGCAGACCGAAGTTTATTTAAAACTAAAAATGTCACATGTACTTAATCTTCTAGACATCTCTGAACCCAGAGATCCTCAAAGTATGACCACTACAGATGCAAGGGGAACGAGTCTCTCACACTAATATTCCCTCCGGTGTCACAATCCACGACACCGGTTATTTTTAGTATTATTTCATTTGGATTCAAATTATTTATTTTATAAATATTTATTTAACACAAAATAGATGGCATTAAATTAATTAATTCCATCGCGCCAAATTACCCATATAAATTATTTTATAAAACATGCGGAGGTAATGGGTAACTTCTACTTAAAGACCAGTGTTATGTGTAATTCCCTGAATTCTTAGTTTTCGTCGGACACCTATCCGAGTACTAACTTAGCTCAGTCGTGGTTAACCGACATTATCAAAATAATATGGATGTTACTATGGATTTTTTTTGAAACATAGTCGAACCAAGGTCGAATATAGTTTTATGCGGCAACAATTTGATTGTAATTAAGTAGGCAGCCGATTTTATCTAGTACTCGGAGAGACAATATGTCGAATTTTGAAATATGTTATCTACAAGATAGTTGGGAGGGTAACTACCGCCGCATCAAAAAACACCTCAATAAGTCTAATGTTTAAGAAGCACTGGAAACACAATGCAATGCTGCTAATGACAGTGTCACAAAATGAATAATAATGTGCAAGAATATGTTTGTCTCGGCTAGACGATTCAACTAGGGCGACAGAAACCAAGGAGTTCGAGAGAAGAATACGACTGGAATGGAGAACGTTCGGAAAACTAAAACATATATATTTAAATCTTAAATTCCCCAATGTCTAAAATGAAAGGTTTGCAAGCAACGATTCACCCAGTGTGTCAAAATCTGGGTAATTATGACGGGACTAGTCCACACGTTCAAAGCGATGAAGAGAGCGATTGAGCGATCTATATTTGGTATTTTTTTACACTATCAAGTTTACAATGTAACAATCTGCGAGAATTCTCTAATATTCTTACAAGAATCGCTCGACTGAAGTTGCAGTGGGCGATGTGACCCCAGGGAAGACGAGCGATACGACCGAAAAGTCATGGTCTGAAGGCATCGTATAGTTCAACGATAACTGGATCGCTCTCCGACGAGATGGGGTGATGACATGATGACACGATGACAAACTTGAGGGGACCATCTGGAAGAGGAAAGTATATGACCGGACATGATGGAAGCTATAAGGGATGGCCTTCACCCTGCAGCGGGGAAACAAAGGGTGATTGTGATGATGATAATGAAAATATATCAATAAAACCTGCCTGTAAAACAACATATCTTTAAAACTTCTACAAGTTTAATTGTTTTGAACTCTTAACCCTTTCAACTCCGGTCCTTTTTCGTACACATTAGAGTGGTGTCCATCGATAAAATATTTTTAGTTTCAAACACAATCCATACAAAAATACAGATGATGTTGATTTTGAATATTTCGATTATTTTAAATACACAAATATAATGGTTCTGTAATATTTAATTTAAGATTGCATAATTTTTTGGTGTAAGTAAATATTTGTGTATATGTTTAGAGTTTTGTTAAATATTTGCGTGTTTTGTCTGGTTAATACCAATAGTAAAGGTTAAATATATTTTAGATATATAAAATAAGTCCTCGACTTACGCGATTTTTTTATATTTTCTTTTTTAAATTAAACAACATTTTTTTTTCAAGTTTTAAGGTCTCTCAGAATAGGTTAATACTTCTATTCGGGGGAAATGCTGCTGAGGATTGCAAAACCAAGCCACTTTATATATAATAACACAACCCCATTAACATATTTTTAAAACATTTCATTTGGAAATGTGACCGAAGAGCATGGACGAGTAAAGATATTTTTGAAGACGGTTTCGCCATATTTTTTTTAAGCGGTAGAAAATATTGCATTGAAGTAACCTACCATTTATGATTCTATTGTTAGTCGACAATACCTCGAGTTATTCGCTTCGTGGCTATAATAAAAATATTATTCTTTCCTCCGAATACAGCCTCTTTAACCAGTGGATCGAGGTGTAATACACCCTTTTTTAGGTTTAAACATTTAAGAATCAGCAATGGCTGTTAAAAGACAGAACAAAAATCGTTAATCCAATTTTGAAAAAAAGTACATTTACAAAGCTGTTCAAAATATTGGTGATATCTTGATTAAAAATTTCAATACCTACCATTAGTTACCTAAGGAATTAGCCTATCCCCCAATTAATTGGAAAAGTTAACATAGTTATTAAAGATTTTGTCGAAATGAACAAAGAACTAAATTTTAATCTAAAAGAAGATGTCGTAAGTTTAATCAACATTCATCCGAAATGAGCAAAGACGAATCGATGGAGCTTGAAGTCGAGAGAATAGAAGACATTTTTTCAGAAGAAGATGAATTAAACGAACAAGCAAAGCAGTTTGAAACTACAACGATGGGTGATTATTTAAATATGATCCGGAATGACATCGCTGGACTCGAGGAGAAGGATCTTATCCTAAACGATTTGAGAAAGTTTTGAAAGCAGCGAACGACGATATTGCTTGCTACACTATTATTAAAGAAGAAAATAATATACCTATAAGTCAAATAACACTGTACCGGTACTTCAAATAGTTTGTACGTATGTATATTATTATTTATTTAAGTGGACCCTGACTCTAAACGAGTCCCTGCCACCTGAAGGGCATTAGGCCTCCTCTATGCATTGCCCAAGCCCTAACAGATACGCGTCCGCCTCAATCCTGCTTTTCCACTATAGTTTCCGCCTCCCAACGGGGCGGGTTCCCCCAGGTCTAGAGTTTATAATAGTATGGACCGGCCTATCGCTGCCCATTCGGGCTAAATATCCTGCCCAACGTAGACGTTGCGGGCGAATGTACGTAGATATTTTTTTGTACAATTGTTATACAGAGCGCAACACTTCCATTTTTTTTCTAATCGTAAGAATTAAGCAATGCTAATAAATTATGCGAGAAAAAAAT
>JAGXCT010037013.1:0-96323 GCA_022495035.1 Philopotamus ludificatus
CTAAATTAGTATAGATATATGAAAATCGGAAGTACCCTGAACAAACTACGACGATTTTCATATTTTTATCTCGGTGCGTCCTAAAAGTATGACCTCGCGGCTCCCTGGGGAGCCGCGGGTCACACTTTGGGAGTCCCTGGATTATTCTGTTTTTGAGGTTAATATTTTTAATTTTTTATTTTTAAACCAACATTTTCACTTATGTTGTAAAACATCCCCTTACGTATTATTTGTTGCTTGTGTAGCTTTATTTACCTTTAGAGGGGCGGGCTTATTTGATCAAGTATGTCTTATCAATAGTTTCTTTATTTTGCCCTCACAACAATTTAATATTATTTCGTGAAAAATATTTTATCATTATTATTTTTTGGACCGTGTTATTTCAAAATCGCGTTAAAAATGTGTTAAGTGTTTTTATATTTTAATGTTTTGGAAGCATATTTTTTCTAATATCACTTTATTAAAATTGACAGAAAGAAATGAAATGAAATATCTAAATTTGCTTTGCTTGGTATATTTCTTCATTTGTCATTAATTTATAATGACATTTTTTTTTATTTTGGCGGCCCCCTTAATATATAAATGGATACTAAATACTGATCTGCAGCCTATTCGGCTCGATTCCGTTGTCGTTGATTAAAATTACTCGCACAATTATTATCGATTACATAACACAATGATATTTTACGAATATAAATGATTGTCGCCTTGTATTGTTCTCCTTTGCACGTTCCTGCTGTTACTGAACAAGAAGAGCAGACCATTATGAAAAAAACACATTTGGAGATAGATAGATGTATAATATTAATATGTTCTTGTTTTTGAACTACCTGAAGCAATAAAATCCTATACAAGCCCTCCTATAACATTTCCTCTCAATCACTATTTTCTACAAAATGCCTTGTCAACCAAAGAGCATTGACCTTTTTTTTGTTGGCATGTATTATATATTTACGAAATATGTAATTTGACTTTTGTATAAAGATGCAATTTAGAGCAAACATTATAGGACTCTTTTCCAAAAATATTGACAGTGGATAAAAATCAATGGGTCGGACCGCACTGTCGGAACTGTAAATAAATATGATTCGTAATATGACCGCTTGGGCAAATATATTTAAATATTTTTAATTAATAAAATTAACATCTATTATTTAAACATTTTTTTCCACTTTGAGAGCTGATCTTCGAGGCCCCCCTGATTTTGGAGGCCCTAAGGCACGCGCCAGCTACGCCAAAGGGTAAATCCGCCACTGCAATGATATCAATTAAAATCAGAGCCAAGTCAATATAACCAGAATTTAGCTTAAGCTGTTCGGTCCCCTTATATAATTTGGTAATTTGTATAAAAATTATGCCCAGTAAATAAATAACATTTATTTTTCTGTTATTGTATTGTAAAGGATACATAAAAGGGAGTCAAAAATCAGAAGTTAAAGAAGGATTCGTGACTCGGACAATGACGAGCCTTTACTCTCGTCAGGGATAGAAATGTAAACACAGATTAGAGAACACACATCGACATATTTATTCACGAATATAACAATTTTAAAGGCATCTACAGCGTAACGATGGATCGTGTCTCTGACGCGTACGACTCTCAAATTATCTCCCCTATTACGATCTCCGGCGATGGCAGCACGCACTGGCCTATGCGTAGAGTATCTGCAAAGAGTGGATCCGCTGGTGATCACGACAGCGTCCGGGTGTGGGTGAAAAGACAACCAGCACGTCCTCGGACGACCATGTCTGGTGGAGTCAGCGCTATTTTTATCAGCGTTAGTAGCCTGTCCTGTTGATTAATCCGTGGTAAATAAATGTATATAGTTACGATACTATGGTGTCAATGAGGGTTGCCACAGAAAAGACGAGAGGAACTATCCAGAGTCGTCGTGGTGGCGTCCGGATGTAGCACGCGGATAATGGCGGCTACATTTTACCGGAGAGAAAGACGGTGACGTCCGAACGTTCCGACCCCAGGGGGCAGAGAGAGAGGGGTTGGCCGCCTGTGGGATGCCTTGGCATCGTGGCAGGGGTGATATCAATCACGCCCTTAGATCCCACTAAGCGGCTTTAAATTAAAATTAAAGTGCGGGAAATATTCTGGCGAGCATATAGTATATTAAAAATATAAGTAATAATAGCAAATTTCATAATTAAATAATAATTGATAAATTTCTATCAGAAAGTTCATCTTGTGATTCTTTATTAACAACTGTTTAATTCTAAAATAATTTATTCTAAAACTTTTAAATTCTTCAACAACATAACTTAAATTTAAAATGTATCGATTTATGCTCTTTTAACACTTGTGGCGATATGAACGCTTTTTTACACACATCACATACAAATGGTCGTTCGCCAGTATGTCGCCTAATATGAACTACTAAGGCGTTACGGTTTCCGAAACATTTATTACAATGTTCGCATCCAAAAGGTTTGATACCAGAATGAATATTCATATGGGTCCTCAAATTACTTTTGGAGGTAAGCATTTTTCCGCATATAGTACATTTATATTCTTTTTGGTTAGCAATCCAGAGAGTATGATTTTGGAGCGAATGTTTATTTTTAAACAATTTTCCGCAGTGCTTGCAGAGCAGTGCCGGTTGAGTATCGTGCACTCGATATTCGTGACTCTGAAAATAAATTATAAAAAATATCAACTCATTTATCATAAATGAATTATGTTAATTCATTAACGTACAGTTAATTCAGATTTTAATCTGAATATGATTCCACATGTTTGACAATCAAATTTTTTTATCTCTGCATGGCAGCTCTGTAGGTGCAGACTTAATGCATTGTCTGTATCACATTCAAAATCGCACAATCCTAAAAATAATTGTAATAATAATTTATTTAAAATATTCAGAATACATAATAGGGGTAGAGCATATCTGCGGTTTGATACCTATAGATACGACACTGATAGCATTGAATCAGTGCAGATCTGGGCTCTCAAAGGATTTGCTATACTATGCATTATTATTCGCCACTACTTTATACAACAGGAGCAGGGCCCCATGCGTTGTCATCAATTTAGTAGAATGACCTAATCAACACGTGTCATGAATCAAGACAAAGAAAAGCGTTGCTATCGTTACTGCCTCCAGAGTTTGTATATAGATGCTTCTGAGTTTTTGGATTAGTTTAAGTTCGTTAGCCATGTAAGAAGGCAATAGCCTTGCGTCACAGAAAGCAGCGCACTTTGTTAGTGCGCTTAAATTTACCATTTACTGAATAATAAATGAAATGCAAAAAAAAAATATTCACATTTTATAGTTTAGTTTTAAAAAAAAAAGTATTGCGGGTCTGTCGCCAATAATTTAAATGATACTTCACATCAAACCCAAAAGACCTAATCATTCATATTAGGATTCATCCTGTTATTTTGGCCCTTCGTGAGCATGGTGAGACACAGTGTTCGTTTTTAGGAAAACAAAAATAAAAGATTAGCGTGGTAGCAATTTCTTAGTGAAAATAATTTAAAAAAAACAAATAAAATATCTTAATTTTAAAACTTCCATTTTTATTAGGTACAAAATGACATCAGAACAACGGAATCACGATATTTTGAATCGAATAAATACGTACCACAAGATATAATTTTATTACAGCCACGTGCATGTCTTTTTAAATCCGATAAATATGCTGAAAATTATAAAAAATAAATAAAATTTAATAATAAATATTCATCTTTGGTAAAAATTATAATAAATATATACTTACAGAATTGTTTCTTACACTTTGAACATTCTATGAGAGTAGGTTTGCGTGGTTTGCGCATTTTTCTTGGTTTATTAATTTTATCGGATTTAGGACTATTATTAGAAGAATCATGTTTATCGCTTGCAATAGGATTTTCATTAGTAACATTAGAATATTCCATATAATTATTTTCATGTTCAGATTCACTATCAGGTTCTGATTTTACGTTAGTATCACCTTGATTAGGCTCTAATTTTACATCAGTTACATCACAATTAGGCTCAGATTTTACATCAGTTATTGCTATTGGTAAAGGTTTCGTACTAGAATTCTAATAATAATTCCTATATTAATAAATTTTAAATCAACACATGGTCAATTTAACAATCTATACATACAGAATTATCCGTTAAATATGATATAAATGAGGCTTCTGACATTTGGCATTGCAATTTAAATTGGTATGAAGCTTCCAGGTGACGGGTACAAGTCAAACAAATTTTCTGGGGTAATTTATCATTTTCTGAAATCTGCATTGGTAAAATATAGCATTATCCTTATCAGTTGTGCAATAAATGCGAGGATACTTACTCTGAGCTCTGTACATGTCATAAAAATATCTGATACATTGTCAAAAAATAAGGGATATAATGTTTGATCAGACTGCATGCAAGCTCGACAAGTATTCGTAAAATCCATTATAAAATTACGAATACTGCCCCCTCTGAACTTGACAGGCACTATAAGGAATAAATATTGTGAAACCTTTGGCCTCAATCCACTTTTTGTGCGCTCTATACCAAACGTCAAACACGGATGTTCGCGAACGCATTAAAATGAAAACTCATTTCTAGTTTAAATTATTTAAAATATATTAAATGAATTGAAGTAATCATTTTATTTAAAAAACTAATATTTTGAACAAAAAATATTTATTGTTTTAATAAAATTTATTCATAAACATCGTGATAATGAAATCAACGAATAATATTTGGCAATATTAGTAATCAGGACAATGGATTATTAATTAATACAGGCATAAAAGCCATTAAAAGGATGAACATTTTTGCGGACACTTGAAAAATGTAAGCCTAGACTCTAGGACATTGGCTTACATTTTTCAAGATTGTAAATCAGATTGAACACATTGCCAAATTTATTGAATGCGTTATGTGTAGAGAAATGTTATGAAAGAACTGCATGTATGAGGCGTGTAGCCCCTGGTCCCCTGCTAGGTGATCTCTTGCAATGACGGTTTTCGTGGTGGTCCGGTGCCAAGAGTATCGGCAGAGAGACTCTCCTCGGATAATCAAGGAGTGTGGCCGGGACTGGGAGGCCACGTGAAACCGAATGAGTCTGCCGGGCCCTACGCCGCGGGTGATGTTGAGGTTGAGTTTGCAGCCTGACCTCAGTGATGATGTGTCCAGCCTATCCTGCGGATGGTGGCCTTTCTGAATGGCCATGCTGACAAGAAGTCTTCAGGGTCGTCATGGCGACGTACGTGTGATGCACGTACTCAATGTGGTTCCATCTCCTATTAAAGAAATGCAGGAGCGTGATCACACTGCAACTGCCGGGATTAGAAGAGGGACAGGTGGGATACCAAATGTTACCAGGGCACGACAAGAAAATTGTTGCAACTCCGTGGAATAACCACCATTTCCACACCATTAGATTATCATTATTTAAATCCGGGGCTCGCTACACTTTCAAAGATTTAACATTTTGACTGAAAAAGTTCAACGATCGAAATTAAATGATGTACAGTTAGAAAGCTGCGTGCAAGTTGCTGTATCATCTATATCTGCAAATATAGACCAATTGATAGCAAAGAAGCAATTCCAAATTTCTCATTAAATAATCTTTTTTTTCACGTTCGCTCTCACAATTTTTTTAATAGTATTTCTCTTAATGAGTTATATTTCTGTAATTTTTTATACTAGCTTTATTTTGTTTATAAAGAGATAGTTTGAGTTCATTATTCAGTGGATGTACAAGGCCCGCGGCACACGAAACGGACACTAATTGAATAACACACACACACAAAAATAAGATATATACACAAAATAATAATTGTATTATTTCAGAATAAAATAGTGACATTAAATTATAAATATTATAAAAACCTAATGTAAAGTTAACTCAATAACATAAATTAAAATCAGAGCCGAGCCAATATAATCAGTATTTAAATTAAACTTTTCGGCCCCCCTAATATAATTTGGTAATTTGTATAAAAAATATTTTAAATATGTCCAGTATCAGTAAAAATAAATAGCACATATTTTTCCGTTATTGTATATTAAAAAATATAAGTAACAATAGTAAAATTCATAATTAATAAATAATTTGATAAATTTCAATCAGAAAGTTCATCTTGTGATCCTTTATTAACAACTTTTTAATTCTAAAATAATTTATTCTAATATAACTTTACTCAGAATGTATCAATTTATGTCCTTTTAATGAATTTGCCGATATGAACGCTTTTCTACATACATCACACACAAATGGTCGTTCGCCAGTGTGATGCCTAATATGAACTACTAAGGCATTTTCGTTTACGAAACATTTATCACAATATTTACATTCAAAAGGTTTTACAGCGGAATGATTGTTCATATGGGTCCTCAAATTACCTTTGGAGATAAGTATTTTTCCGCATATAGTGCATTTATGTTTTTTTTGAGCAATCCAGATACTATGAAAGTGGAGCGATTTGATATCCTTGAACAATTTTCCGCAGTGGTTGCAGGGCAAAGGCAGTTCAGTATCGTCACCCTCAATTTTTTTTATTTCTGAATGGCAACTCTGTAAGTGTAGACTTAATTCTTTGTGCGTATCACATTCTAAATTACAGATTCCTAAAAATAATTGTAAAAATAATGTATTTTAAATATTTAGAATATATAGTGGGAGTAAAGGATATCTGCGGTATAAGTTTATTTAGTATACAATATCTCTTTTAAAAACATAACAAAATCATTTATCAAGCAACTGAATAAAGATATTTTTAATAGAATAAATACGTACCACAACATTTATTTTTACAGGAATGTAAATGTCTTTTTAATGCCGATATATAAGCTAAAAATTATAAAAAAAGTAATAAAATTCAATAATAAATATTTATCGTCAGTAAACAATATAAAAAATATATACTTACGGAATTGTTTCTTACACTTTGAACATTCTAAGGGAGTAGTAGTCGTTGCTTTGATTGATGTAACAACAGTTTTTTCTTTTCCATGTCCTTTTAGGTGTAGCCTTAATTCATTTTTCGTGTCACATTCAAAATCGCACAAATCTAAAAATAATAGATGTATTAAAAATATTCATAATATATAATGAGGGGTAAAGGGTACGTGCAGTATCCTGATGATACGACACTAATACCATTGAATCAAGATATTTTCAATCGAATAAATACCTACCACAAGATATAATTCTGTTACAGACACTTATATGTCTTTTTAAATTATATAACTTTGCTAAAAATTATAAAAGAGTAATAAAATTCAATAATAAATATTTATCGTTAGTTAACAATATAAAAAATATATACTTACGGAATTGTTTCTTACACTTTGAACATTCTAATGGAGTAGGTTTGACTGGTTTACCCATTTTTCTTGATTTATTAATTTTATCTGACTTAGAACTATTATTAGAAGAATCATCATCATCGCTTGTAATAGAATTTTCATTAGTAACATTAGAATATTCCGTATAATTATTATCATGTCGGGATTCATCATCAAGCTTTGATTTTACATCAGTCATTGCTTTGACTGATGTAAAATCAGTTTTATGTTCTTTTAGGTGTAGACTTAGTTTATTTTTCGTGTCACATTCAAAATCGCACAAATCTAAAAATAATGAATGGATTCAAAATATTCATAATATATAATGAGGGGTGAAGGTATGTGCAGTATCCTGATGATTCGACACCAATAGCAATAAATCAAGATATTTTCAATCGAATAAATACCTACCACAAGATATAATTCTGTTGCAGACACTTATATGTCTTTTTAAATTATATAACTTTGCTAAAAAATATAAAAAAGTAATAAAATTCAATAATGAATATTTATTATATTATAAAAAATATATACTTACGGAATTGTCTGTTACACTTATAACATTCTAAGTCAGTAGGTTTGACTGGTTTATGCATTTTTCTTGATTTATTAATTTTATCAGATTTAGAACAATTATTAGAAGAATCATGTTTATCGTTTGTAATAGAATTTTCATTAGTAACATTAGAATATTCCGTGTAATTATTTTCATGTTCAGATTCACAATTAGGCTCTGATTTTACATCAGTTACATCCCAATTAGGCTCTAACTTTACATCAGTTACATCACAACTAGGCTCTGATATTACACTAGTAACATCCCAATTAGGCTCTAATTTTACATCAGTTACATCACAATTAAGCTCTGATATTACACCAGTTACATCCAAATTAGGCTTTAATTTTATATCAGTTATATCAGAATTAGGCTCTGGTGTTACTTCAGTTATTGCTATTGGTAAAGGTTTCGCACTGAAATTCTAAAGAAATCATTTCAAATTTGTACTATTAATTAATTTTAAACCAACACATGTTTAATTGAACAATATATACATACAGAATTCTCCGTTAAATATGATATAAATGAGGCTTCTGACATTTGGCATTGCAATTTAAATTGGTATGAAGCTTCCAGGTGACGGGTACAAGTCAAACAAATTTTCTGGGGTAATTTATCATTTTCTGAAATCTGCATTGGTAAAATATAGCATTATCCTTATCAGTTGTGCAATAAATGCGAGGATACTTACTCTGAGCTCTGTACATGTCATAAAAATATCTGATACATTGTCAAAAAATAAGGGATATAATGTTTGATCAGACTGCATGCAAGCTCGACAAGTATTCGCAAAATCCATTCTAAAATTATGAATACTGCCCCCCTTGAACCTGAAAGACACTACAACGAATAAATATTGTGAAAGCTTTGGCCTTAATCCACCTTTGTGCGCCCCATACCAAACGTCAAACTCGCATGTTCGCGAACGCATTAAAATGAAAATCATTTATACATACTTTAAATTGTTTAAAATATATTTAATGCAATGGATTAACCGTTCTATTTGAAAAAGATATTTATTATTTTAATAAAATTTATTCATAATCATCATGATAATAAAATCAACGAATAATATTTGACAATATCAAAATGGAGAAGGGAGAGGGGAAGTAAGCTTGCACAACTCTCCGAAAGTCGATGCAAAACAAGCAAATGACCTGTAGCAAATCACAATGCTGACCAGGTCCATGTGTCCGATAGGGTTCCCCGCCGGGAGACCCGTAGGGGAAATGCCGCATCGATCAGCATAGAGTAGGTCGTGACGCGACGCGTGGAGATGCTACAAGGTTAAACTCTTTAACTTTATGGTATTCAGGAATTGACAGACCCAGAAGTCTGGGATGATCCAGCTACAATTAAGCCTGGCTCTGATATCGCGAAAGAAGAGATAAGTAGTCCGCCTTTTGGGAGAGGAACCCCACCTCTCCTACTACTGGTTAAGAGCCGATTCACGGACGCGTAATTTAAAAGTTGCCAAAGATTCACCCCAGATTGGGCAAATTGTAGTGTCGCCGACGACAACAAGACTGTTTTTTTTTATGCAAACACTGACGATTAGCTGGATGTCAAGGTCGAGCGGAAGGACGCCAGCAATAATTAAGTGTGATGCCGTTAAAGTTGATATAAGTAATACTCAAAATAAGGAACCACCAGGAAACAAACAATTCGAAATCATTTTATGATCGAAGGCGAGCGAGGGGAAGAGTATATCGACCCCCACGAACATGAAAAAACGTCATTGATAAGCCGACAATTCTGAAAAATTCGTTATCTTCATAAAAACTAAAACGTAATTAAAATCAGGTCCCCTAAAGGAAATGTTTTAGTACTGAAGACAATCGGTTTAATATTAAAGGGGAGACGCATTTGTATAAAAAAATATTCTAAATATGCTCAGTATCAGTAAATAAACAGCATTTATTTTTCTGTTATTGTACAATAAAAATATCAGTAATAATTGCTAAATTCGTAATTAAACAACAATTGATAAATTTGAATCAGGAAGTTCAATTCGTGATTCTTCCTTTGCTTCATGCAATCGCATATGCTTTTGTAATCTTGATTTCTTGAGATATGATTTGTCACATATTTTGCAAGGATACTTTACCCTATCTTCAGAATGTTGCAATGTATGCTCTTTTAACGTACCTGACGATGTGAATGATTTCTTACATACATCACATACATATGGTCGTTCGCCAGTATGTTGCCTAATATGAACTGCTAAGCCGTTATGGCTTCTGTAACATTTATTACAATATTTGCATTCATAAGGTCTCATACCGGAATGAGTATTCATATGCAGCCTCAAATTACTTTTGTTGGTAAGTATTTTTCCGCATTTAGCACATATATATTGTTTTGGGTTAGCAACACAGGGAGCATGATTGTCGAACGATTTTTTATTTTTAAACAATTTTCCGCATTGGTTGCAGAGCAAAGGTAGTTCAGTATTGTGCATTCGCAATTGGTGACTCTGAAAATAAATTGAAAAAAAATTCAACTCATATTATAAATGAATTATGTTAATTCATTAACGTACAGTTAATTCTGATATTAATCTGAATGTGATTCCACATGTATGACAATCAAATTTTTTTATCTCCGCATGGCAGCTGTGTAGGTGTAGACTTAATGCATTGTCCGTATCACCTTCAAAATCGCACAAACCTAAAAATAATTAATTTACTAAATATATACAGAATATATGTTAAAGGTATCTGCGGTATCTCGACGATACAACACTGATAGCATTAAACCAGTGCAACAAACATGGAATGAATTTTTGACCAAATACAACACTGTTATGATGACCCAGCTTCCGTATTTGAGGGAGAAGACCGCTTACGCTTTCATCTTATTCCCAAAACATTTAAAATAAACATGAAAAGACGACGTTTGAGGAGATGAAAAGAGAACCGCTGAAGGATCTAAACATCATACTGTATTATTATCATACATTACATTCCAAATGTACTTAGAAGATTGAAAAAAGAGCACACGTGTATGATGTAGAGATTTTTTAGTTTTAAATATATTTAAAGATCAAAGAATACATAAAATGCACTAAGTAACTGTAACCAAATTATGTAAGCTTTATTAACCCTTTGGTTACTAAGCGTCGAATATTCGACGGTCGATTCTCGTGCGAAAAAGACGAAGCGTCGAATATTCGACGCTCATCTAAACATTTTTTTTAGGTTTATATATCAACCATCTATGCATTTTTTTTGGTATTCCATAAAAAAGGTTTGGACCTTTGATATTTTATTAATATTAGTTTGAAACATTATTTTATTTTTACAATCTAGCATAAAAAAGATAAAAATTATGTAAAGTAAAGTACTAAAAAATGCTCTAAAATCGCTTCGTTTTTTTCGCAAGTTCGCTAAGAAAATTCTTAGTAACCAAAGGGTTAATAAACACAAATTGCGAAAAAGCATACAAGTTTTAATATTTATTATTATAAAATCTTGAATAAAAGTCGAAATGATGATTTTTGACAAAAAAATGATAAGCTTGCTAAACCTAGCCGTGCCGATGAGGTCTATTTGGGACGCTAAGTTTTAGATTTTTCTCGAATAACGCTTAATATGAATCCCAAACATGTCCCAAACTTTTTGTATTTGTCTAAAAAAGTCAATGATAGGATGTTTAATTTGACAGAGATATCGCATTACCTTATACCCTTGTGGGTTGCAATCTTAAGAGATCCTGATGTTCAGCATCTTTAAGAAATTCAACTGATTATTAATTCTAACAGTATAAGGGTCCTGGCTTCTGTAGTCAATTTAAAATTGTTTTTTTTCCTAGAATTTTTGGGATCCGGTAACATATGCAAATACGAGAGAAACCGTACTTGTAACACGCGCAGGGAGAACTCTGAGACGGCGGCGTGCCTCAGTCTGCAGCGGGACATCGCAGAGTTTGCGCGTTACTTATACGTCATATTGATTTGCAAAAAAAGCATATATTTATGAAGAATTTATCAATATCTTGACTTGAAATCCTTGGGGTCTATTTTCCGTATATAGACGTTTAAGTATATAGACCTCATCGGGCGACACCGTTGGTTTCGAGTCCTTGTGACGGGCACTAGTGATGTATAGGGATCTTTATATTCTCCTTGTGCACACACACAAAAGTCAGACCATGTCGTATTATATCCATTGCTGTCATTCCCACCTAAGCAGCGATACAAATGAGCGAGAGAGAGACAACGACAAAGAATGACGCAGTTCCTATCGTAATAAATTGCTGACTGGTACTCTATTTTACTTAGAAATTCATTTTACAACGGCAACTTGTAAAATGAATTACTAAGAAATATTTATTTCCGGAGTCCAATAATAAAAATTTGAGAGGCAAATTTTTAAATATGATAAAATTTCTTACGCGAGCTACAGAAATGCCACTTGGCGACCACTGCTTTAGACAGTACAAAAGTAATATTGTCGAATAAAAATTTTATGAAAAAAAAAAACAACGAAAATTTCACATACTACTCGATCAAACGTCATATACATCTTGGCCTCGTATATCACAGTCATATGGTTCCCCAAAAATATTGCATAATACAAATCGGTGTTATACGAGTTCATTAAAAATGGTCTGCGTTCAAAAAAATATGGTAGTTTGTTTTTCTTTATCTTTTATTTTTTTTATTATAAAACAATCGAAAAAATATACATTTACATTATTATTTAAAAAACTTGAATAACATACATATAATAGATCATTCATTCAATATCACTATCACTAACAATTCTATATGTTCGAGTTTATTTTTGAGATTGGTTGAGTGTTTATAATTTTGACGAATTCTGAAGTAAATTTTTTGGAAGATTCTATGTGAGCCGACGGAATTTCTCCTTGAATTTTTGATATTATGTAGTGAAAATCGCTTCTTTAAATTTTCAAACTATCTTCTACTAGCAGGGAAATTGTAATTGTTGATCTTGAGATTACGAATGTTGAGTTCTTTTTAAATTAATATAAAAATAAATGCAATGTAAAATGCAAAAAAAAAAATATTCACACTATATAATAAATCCCTCATTATTTAAAGAAAAACGTTTTTTAAACCTATCGAACCATCCATTACTAGCAACAAATGTTTCCTCAGAATCACATTCTTTTTTTTTAAATACGCAAATAATTTTAATGCTTTCTTTTAATCAGCTGTGCATCCAGTGGTATGTTATTTCGACGATGATCTTCAATCCATACAATTAAACAATTCTCTGTTCTGGCTAATAAATCATTTTTAACGTGCAGTTTGATTTATACTGGTTGATAATCCATAGGAAATTCTTTTTCGTCTTTTATCTTCAATAATTTGAATCCCAGAAATTGTAGGCTCATATTGAATTCTTCAGAGATTTTATTAATTTTTTCTTTGCATTTTATACGTTCCAAAATTTCACATTTTTTTCCGTTTTTCTTTGGGTTTATTAGACCACATGGCTAAGAAATAAAAAAAACAGATATTTAAAATATCAATTAACTTTAAAAACCACAAGGTATTGAATTAAACATCAAAGAAATCGACCCTTACGGGAATAATTATTGTAGAGGCCTTATTGTGAAATTAGATCATATTATTAATTAAATAGTTTTTAAAAAAATCGTGAGCTTCGATTTTTTACTTGATTATAATTCGTTCCATGGATATAAAAGTAGAAAATATTTTCTTACTGTATCATGTGAATGTACTCCGGAATGTACCCTGGAATGTACCCTGGAATGTACTCCGAAAGCGTCGTGCCGATGATTCACCAAATATCTATATTTAGTTTCGTCGGATGCGTCTACCAAAGTGAAGCGACACGGAGCTACTGACATTTTGTCAATTCACGAACGTATTTAAAATACAGATACAGTCAACCCTTCTATAGCGTTGAGATAGGGACCACGCTATAGAAAGTTAGGCACCCATACAAAATTTAAGGTTAGGTATTTTTTAATTGTATTTGTAATTTGAAGCAAATCAAACATTGCACGTGTTTAGTTCGATAATTGACGTAGCATATTTCTTCCAGTTTTTTCATTTGCATATAATATGGGGCTTGACATATTTCTAATTGTTTCTCTAATTCAGCTAATCGCTCTGTTGAACGATCGTATTGATTTATTTTATCTTTCTAAACTTAAATATTCATTGGATTCATGAAAATTTATTTACAAGCTTTCTTCGCTTATAAGAGTAGTCCCTAGTCATCAGTCAGAGTTACCAAATCTTCTTCATTTAATTCCGTGTCGCTATTTACCAATTCATTAATATCATCTTCATTTATATCACCAAGTCCCTCCCCGCCCAAAGTTCGAGCAATATTAATTATGCGGTCGTTTTCATCGGAAAATGAAATTGGTCTGGATTCTTTCAATACCACATCAGGCCAAATACATCTCCAGTATGCATTCAGAGTAGAGGATTTCACCTCTTTAATACATAAATCAATAACTTCAATACAATTAAAAATAGAAAAAGCTTTCCATACCTCCAAAATCGTTAAATTGGGATTAGCATCTAATTTATCTACAATTAATTGAAATCTATGGCGTATGTAATATGATTTGAAAGCATTCATTATACCTTGATCCAATGGCTGAATTAATGATGTGGTATTTGGTGGTACAAATATTACTTTTACGTTTGGATGACATAGATCTCTTGGATGGCCTGGCGCATTATCGATAATTAATAAAACTTTAAAAGCGATTTTTTTTCTGTACGTATAATTTTTAACTTCAGGAATAAAGCAATTGTAGAACCAATCTTTAAATAGATCTTGAGTAATCCATGCTTTTTTATTGGCCCTCCAATACACAGGAAGATTTTCCAAATCTACTAATTTCATTGCACGTGGTTTTAAAGCTCGATTAATAACCACTGGTTTAGTTAAATAATCTCCTGAAGCATTACTGCAAAGGAGTAACGTAATTCGATCTTTTGAAACTTTGAAGCCGGGAGCGGATTTCTCTGTTTTAGATATGTACGTTCGTTCTGGCATTTTTTTCCAATTTAGTCCTGTCTCATCTGCGTTAAACACTTGGTCTGCTGTATAACCTTCCATTTGTATAGTTGTCTTAAATTGATTTAAAAAAATATTAGCAGCTTCTACGTCAGCTGAAGAATGTTCACCTTGTATTTGGAAGTTATTTAAAGAAAAACGTGTTTTAAATCCTTCAAACCATCCATTACTAGCGATAAATGTTGCCCCAGAATCACGTTCTCTTTCTTTTAAATACTCAAATATTTTAATTGCTTTTTTTTTAATCAGATGCCCATCCAGGGGAACATTTTTTTGATGACTATCTTCAATCCATATCATTAAACAATTTTCTGTTTTAGCTAATAAATTATTTTTTACACGAGCAGTATGATTTATACTGGCAGATGATGCATAGGAAATCATTTTTCGTATTTTATCTTCCCTTAATTGAATCCCAGAAATTGTAGAACAACTCATATTCAATTCTTTAGCTATTTTAATAACTTTTTCTCCGCATTTTATACGTTCCAAAATTTGTGCTTTTTGTCCTAGCGAAATACGTTTCCTTTTCTGTTTTATATACTGTTTATTTCTGGCTTCATTAGATAACGTGGCTAAGAAATAAAAAAAAACATAAATAATTTGATTTTCTTTCAGTTTGAAAAGATAAAAAAAAAATTCACTAAAATATCAAAAGTGTTAAACTACAAATCAAAGAAATTGACGCTTACGGGAATAATTATTACAGAGGCCTAATTATGTTATTAGTTCTTAGATAATATTATTATTAAGATTAATAGATATGCACGTATGTACATATTAAATAATTAAATAGTTTTTTTTATAAAAAATTAGAATGATTGAAAAATATTTTCTTACAGTGTTGTGTTAAAAATCCCTGGAAGGTTTTTCGACGGTGATTCACCAAAAAAAGAACAGAACACGCCTAGCGAGGTAAAGGGGCAAACAGCTACTGACAAATATTTTCTAAGTGAATGTACATATTTAAAATGCACATTAATAATATATTTACGAAAATTCTACATTGCCTTTTGTAAAATGAATGCTATAGAAAGGACTGCTATACAAAAAACCAAAGTGTACGCTATAGGAGGGTTGGCTGTAATTGGTGCCTTGACAAATAAAGATGCCGAGTCATGAAAAAATATCCATAAAATACGAAAATATATATTCATAGGACAAAAAAGATATTCGGTATAAATTTATAGAATCTTAATTTATCTATTTATAATAATTATTTAAGCCATATTTAATTCTGAAATTTTGTGTGAGTTTATTTAGTATGCAATATGTCTTTTAAAAACGGTACAAAATCAGTCAACAAGCAACTGAATAAAAATAATTTCAATCTAAGAAATACTTACCACAAGATATTTTGTTTTTACAGCCACGTATATGTCTTTTTAATGCCGATAAATATACTAAAAATTATAAAAAAGTAATAAAATTCATTCAATAACTATCGTTAGTAATCATTATAAAAATAGTAAAATATATATGTACTCACAGAATTGTTTCTTGCACTTTGAACATTCTATTAGAGAAGGTTCGTCTGGTGCAGGGATTTCAATATATAATTTTCTTGATTTATCTATTTCATCAGACTTGGAACTATTATAAGAATCATCATCATCGCTTTTAATACGATTTTCATTAGTAACATTAGAATGTTCCGTATAATTATTTTCATGTTGAGATTCACTATCATGCTCTGATTTTACATCAGTTGTATCAAAATAAGGCGCTGATTTTTCATCAGTCATTGCAATCGGTAAAGGTTTTGTACTACAATTCTAATAATAATTCCAATATTAATAAGTTTTAAATCAACACATGTTTAATTGAACGATATATACATACAGACTTATCCGTTAAATATGATAAAAATGAGGCTTCTGACATTTGGCATTGCAATTTAAATTGGTATGAAGCTTCCAGGTGACGGGTACAAGTCAAACAAATTTTCTGGGGTAATTTATCATTTTCTGAAATCTGCATTGGTAAAATATAGCATTATCCTTATCAGTTGTGCAATAAATGCGAGGATACTTACTCTGAGCTCTGTACATGTCATAAAAATATCTGATACATTGTCAAAAAATAAGGGATATAATGTTTGATCAGACTGCATACAAGCTCGACAAGTATTCGTAAAATCCATTATAAAATTACGAATACTGCCCCTCCCTGAACCTGACAGGCACTGTAACGAACAAATATTGTGAAAACTTTGGCCCCAATCCACTTTTTGTGCGCCCTATACCAAACGTCAAAAGCGTTTGTTCGCGGAAGCATTAACATGGCGTGCCGATGAGGTCAATGATTTTTCTCGAATAACTATTTTAATATAAATCCTACATGTCCCAAACTTCTAGTATTTGTCTAAAAAAGTCTAAAAAACAAATAAAAAAAATAATCATTGACCTTTATTGTCTGCAATTGCGAAAAAAATAATAAAATCAACAATATACGTCTCCTATAGCACGGACGCTATGCTTTTTTTTATCGTTCATATGCGAGCGAGAAAAAACATCATGCTGTGCAATTGGTGAAACCACATGCGACGAGCCGGGAGCGTGCTTCCCACGTGTCATATTGGTTAGTCAAAAATACAAATTATAAAATATATCATGAATAGCTATTTTTAATCTTAGATAAATCAATTTTTAAAACAAATATCAAGGTATTGTCGAAAAGTTTATCAATATCTTGACTAGTTGAAATGTTTGGCATCTATTTTCACACAAAATAGACCCCATCGGCCAAAGCCGTTGGTTTCGAGCCACTGTGCTGGATCGGCTAAAATAAAAACTCTTTTAAAACTTAAATTATTTAAAATATATTAAATGCATTAAATCAGTGATGTCCAACACGCGGCCCACGGGCCGCATGCGGCCCAGTTCGTTTTGTTTGCGGCCCTATTGGAGTTTTTAGCCTTCTACAAATATTAATTTCATTTGCAAAAGGGCTAATTTCATTTGCAAAAAAATAATTTTATTTGCAAACGAATGAATTTCATTTGCAAAAGGATGAAATAGACTTGCAAAAACTGAATAAAGAAATGCTTAAATAGGTACGAAACACAAAATAATAAATTTGAAAACAAATAATGACTTAAAATAATTGTATATCATTTAGCTCCAAATTTGAAAATCATAAAGGGCGGGTTGAATTATGGGGGGAGGGGAGGGAGTAGGTTGAATTACATACGACATTAATTAATAAATTGTTTTTAATACTTTTTGTTTTTTATGCGGCGGCCCACTAACGATTTCTGTTGGACAACACTGCATTAAATTCATCATTCTATATGAAAAAATGTTATTTTTAAATAAAAAGATATTTATTATTTTAATAGAATATATTCATAATCATCGTGATAATAAAACCAATTGAATTATTAATTTTATAAAATTATAGCTTCAATATCTGAAGTTTTATATCCCAACTATTAAATTTAACAATACGTAACCTATAAAATTTGAAAGGCTAAATTTATAAATATGATGACCACTGATATATACTATATAATTCATTCATATTTATGTCACATCTGTTTTCAGAATTCAAAAAATCAAATTATATCAAATAAAAACATAGTCAGATAAATCATATCTCGGAGCATAAACCCCATCAAATTCTTTCCTTGAAATATTTGGGATCCATTTTTATACCTTCACTTCATACAAAATAGACCCCATCGGCCAGAGCCGTTGGTTTTTGATCCACCGCGACAGATCGGTTGAAAATGAGATAAATATTTAAATTTAAGATAAAAGTATTGGATTGTCCAAAAATTATGTGACTGTCCTTATTAATAAAATATAGAAAATCTACTTTTTTTACGCCTTTCTAAACTTTTGTCTTACTGTATAGGTTCAAATATTAGTTGAATTTTAGAAAATAGCTTTTTCAGGTTTTTTTTAGCAGGTTTTTAAATAGTTAGTTTCAATGAATGTGTACATAAATGTTAATTTTTTTTATTAAAATTGGAAAGTGAATATAAATACTAATTTATAAAATACTTTCTGTCAATATCAACGAGCTTTTGTTAACTTGTAGACAATATTTTCCCCTTTAGTTTACCTTTTAGTTTTCGATTAAAAACTTTTCTTTGGATGTTTTCATCTCGTCGATATTGTTATTTATTTTACCTTTAACTAATGTTGGGATTGGATAAAACTTACATCTCAAGCTCACTAGTTTCTTGAATCAATTTTGCAGCATGAGGCCTCCCAGCTTATTATTGACCAAAACAGATTGTTTCGTTAACAGTTCATGTTTCAATTGTTCTGAGAACGATCGGAGATGAAAGTGCATCGCCAGTTACAATACGTCGTAAAAATGGGTTAACTTCAGAACAGGATAACAGGAATGCACAGGTGGTATGGTACTGATTGACCTCTGTTACTGATAATTTTTGTGGGAGCCAATTGTGCCTTTCCAAAATGACATGGAATTCCCTATTCTAGAGGTCCTTATTTTCAGTTTTTTAAGTTTTAAACCATCAATGAAATTTGTAAAATATCACCATATGTATTTTTGGTAACTTGTGTTGCTTTGTTTGTCTTCACAAGGGCGTAAGTGCGTTGCAAATTGTTGACCATGACATCCCTCTACCCAAAGATATACATTTTCAGCAGTTATTGCTTTAATATAATGACAAAAACTGATGTGTTTACCAGACCTCGTTTTCAAATAAACTGTATTTTGATTACTTTTCGGTCCTCCTAATATAAAATGGAAATTAGTGTAAAAAATATTTTATATATACCCAGTATCAGTAAATATGTAGCATTTATTTTTCCGTTATTGTATAATAAAAAAATTGATTTCTTGAGATATGATTTGTCACATATTTTGCAAGAATACTTTACTCTAACTTTAGAATGTAGCAATTAATGCTTTATTAAGGCACTAGACGATGGGAAAGTAATTTTACATATATTCATTTATGTTAACATTGAAAAGGTTTTAATCTGTATGACTTTTCATATGGAAGCTCAAATCACTTGTGGTCCTATATATTTTTCCGCATATAGTACATTTAATTTGTTTTTTACTAGCAATCCGTCGAGTATGTTGCTGAAGGGTTTTTTTATTTTTAAACAATTTTCCGCAGTGCTTGCAGAGCAGTGCCGGTTGAGTATCGTGCATTCGAACTCGGTGACTCTGAAAATAATTCATATAAAATATCAACTCATTTATTATAAATGAATTATGTTAATTCATCAACGTACAGTTAATTCAGATTTTAATCTGAAGGCAATTCCACATGTACCACAAACAAATTGATTCTCCGCATGGCAGTTCATATGACGAGTGTGAGAGCGTTTAGTCAAAAAACTGAAAATATTAAGAATAATACATGAAGCAATTGTTAAAAAATAATATTGACAAAATAATAAAAATTAATATTTGCCTTTTTACGCACACGTCACATTTATAAGGTTCAATACCATCATGCATACATTTGTGTGCTCTAAAATTGCTCATACGACTGAATCCTTTTAAACAAACTTTACATAAACCGGGTACCTTTTTTAAATATTTAGAACGTAGGTGAAATTCAAGTCTTTCCACGTTTAAAAATTTGTTACCGCATCTCCAACAGTATAAACGTTTACCGTAATCTGTGGTTTGATGTATATATCTAAAAGACAAATCGTATTGAGCATACTATTTTTTTATTTTATTATTTTTATGGCATATTTTTAAAACCTGTGACATATATAATCAGCCGAGTCAACACCGATATAGTCACATATTTTACAAGATAAAATCTCATCTTTCATATGTTCCTCTAGGTGTAGACTTAATTTATTTTCCGTTTCACATTCGAAATCGCACAATCCTAAAAATAATTAATGTATTATAAATATTTAGAATATATAATGGGGGTAAAGGGTGTGTGTGGTATTCCAATGATACGACATTGACAGCATGGAATAAGATATTTTCAATCGAAGAAATATGTACCACAAGTTATAATTTCTTCACTGTTTTTATTACAGCCACGTATATGTCTTTTTAATGCTGATAAATATGCTAAAAAGTAATACAATTCAATAATAAATATTTATTGTCAGTAAACAATATAAAAAATATATACTTACGGAATTGTTTCTTACACTTTGAACATTCTAAGGGAGTAGTAGTCGTTGCTTTGATTGATGTAACAACAGTTTTTTCTTTTCCATGTCCTTTTAGGTGTAGCCTTAATTCATTTTTCGTGTCACATTCAAAATCACATAAATCTAAAAATAATGAATGGATTAAAAATATTCATAATATATAATGAGAGGTAAAGGTATGTGCAGTATCCTGATGATTCGACACCAATAGCAATGAATCAAGATATTTTCAGTTGAATAAATACCTACCACAAGATATAATTCTGTTACAGACACTTATATGTCTTTTTAAATTATATAACTTTGCTAAAAATTATAAAAGAGTAATAAAATTCAATAATAAATATTTATCGTTAGTTAACAATATAAAAAATATATACTTACAGAATTGTTTCTTACACTTTGAACATTCTAATGGAGTAGGTTTGACTGGTTTACCCATTTTTCTTGATTTATTAATTTTATCTGACTTAGAACTATTATTAGAAGAATCATCATCATCGCTTGTAATAGAATTTTCATTAGTAACATTAGAATATTCCGTATAATTATTATCATCTCGGGATTCATCATCAGGCTTTGATTTTACATCAGTCATTGCTTTGACTGATGTAAAATTAGAACAATTATTAGAAGAATCATGTTTATCGTTTGTAATAGAATTTTCTTTAGTAACATTAGAATATTCCGTGTAATTATTTTCATGTTCAGATTCACAATTAGGCTCTGATTTTACATCAGTTACATCCCAATTAGGCTCTAACTTTACATCAGTTACATCACAACTAGGCTCTGATATTACACTAGTAACATCCCAATTAGGCTCTAATTTTACATCAGCGATATCACAATTAGACTCTGATATTACATCAGTTATATCATAATTAGGTTCTAATTTTACATCAATTATATCATAATTAGGTTCTAATTTTACATCAGTCATTGTCATCAGTAAAGGTTTCGTACTAAAATTCTAATAATAATTCCAATATTAATAAATTTGATATCAGCATATGTTCAATTTAACAATATATACATACAGAGTTATCCATTAAATATGATAAAAATGAGGTTTCTGACATCTGGCATTGCAATTAAAATTGATACGAAGCTTTCAGGTGACGGGTACAAGTCAAACAAATTTTCTGGGGTAATTTATAATTTTCTAAAATCTGAATTTTGAATGTATAGCATTATCCTTATCAGTTTGCAATAAATGCGAAGATACTTACTTTGAGCTCTGTACAAGTCATAAAAATATCTGATACAATATCAAAAAATAAGAGATATAATGTTTAATCAGACTGCATTCGTAAAAGCTTGACAAATATTCGTAAAATCCGTTAAAAAAATATGAATACTGCAGCCTCTGAACCTGGCATCACTGTGACGGATAAATATTTTGACACCTTTGGCCTCAATCCACTTTTTGTGCGTCCTATACTAAACGCCAAATTCGGATGTTCGCGAACGCATAAAATTGAAAACTCATTTCCAGTTAAAACTATTTAAATTATAATAATTCCATTGAATTAGTTATCATTATGTTGTGTAAACATTCGGGTATAGTATGAAATTTAATAAAATAGTAGAATAAATAAAAATCAATCATTAATTTTACATTTTATTTATTTTCATTTTCACCAATCATTAAATAACGAGCATTGCTGCTGTTTCAAACAATAATCATTTAAATAAATCCATATCTTAAACATCTAACGACATATAATAACATTTAAAACATATATTGATTATTACAATAAATATAATTTCAGTTTGAATATTATAGAAGTGATTAAATTGTCACTTGTTTTATATTAGGTATATAACAAGTGACAATTTAATCACTTCTATAATATTCAATGTAAATATGTATATTTACATTGAATATTATAGAAGTGATTAAATTGTCACTTGTTTTATATTAGGTATATAACATTAATAAGCTTTCATTACAAATTCATTTTGATATCTTTCTCTTATCGTGTATCTTTTCATATAAAAATCTACCTTAGTATAGTCATAAGTATTCAGAGTAAGATTTATAAAATGTTATGCAAACAATATGCAGGTTGATTGATTCAGTATATAACTTTCAAGAATAGCAAATTTTCAATGATGCGATTTACCCTTCAAATTTTATTAATATGATAATTTGTATACACCATAATTGTTTATAATAACGTCTTTGGCAATTTAACATCGGGGAAAGTGATTAATAATTGATACGATGTGGTTAAATCGAGTAATTGACTGAATTGTATCAATATAAAAATAATCATAAATTTAAAGCTGCTAAGAATAATTGATATGTATAATTATCACATTAAATATTATATCAAGCACAGACGACACATATTAAAATATTGTATACGTTAAATAATGCAATATGGCAACACTGACGTTGTTTTGTATGGCGCTTGAATTGAATACAACAAAATAAATAATTATTAATTAATGTTAATAAATTATGACAAAAATTTGCAATAGGATAATAATTACTCTTGATATATTTTCTTTTGTGAAATATAATCCTAAGCGGCCTAGGAAAACAAGTCATAACTATACAGGGTGTTATTAAATTTCTCGCTTTCATTATGTGCGAAACACATAGCTTTTGTATTGTCGTAGCAGGCTCCATGTGCCGAAAAAGTTTTTACCAAACAATGGTAAAGTCGGATAAAGCGAATAGGACTATTACACTCAGGAATTGTTCGTCGGTAGGCTGTTTGGTATTCTACCCCCGTACTTAAGATAAAGAACAACCTTTGTGGGAAGCCAGTGCTTCTCCGAGATAACGACAGGGTTCGTAACGCTCCCATGTTAAAGGTAAATAGAATCTAGCAATGATGATATAGAATTCGTAGCCAGATGCAGTCGTAAAAATATAGATTCGATTTGATCGGGGGGACAATGGGGTTAGCCTATCGAAACTGCCGCATTAGATGGAAGACGATAATCGTCTTATGTACATAGGTGTTAAAGCATACCAGAATTAATGCATTAAATTTAATGTGATATATCCCTGGAGCAATTGTGGTCATATTGTAAATGATTTATACCCAATATTCGATTAAAGCATTCAAATTAAATCTTTTATAATAAATTAATAAAAGAAATGCGTTAAATATTAATCAAAACAAATGAATAGCGAATCCGCCATTTTATACGCGTATGTTATCTCGAGCCGTGATGTTTTTTTATGCCATAACAACTTTTTTGATGTCCATCATATCTCTATGGACATATTTATAACACTCGACTCAACTAAACTCATTTTAATTTAAGTTTTACTAGGAGTTTGGATGATACCCAGCTTCTATTCAGCGCAATAAAATATAGGAATTTATTTTGGACAGATATAGAAGTTTTGACTTTCGAGTATATGGCCGAAAATAATTTGGAATGTATTGATCCATCATTTTGTATTTTTTTAAAAAGAATATTTTAAACGAAACGTCATTTATTATTGTAATAAAATTAAAATTTACTCATATATTTCGTGATAATATAATCAACGAATATTTTTTGGCTTTTTGAATTATTAATTTAAAAAAAATATAGCTTCAATATCCGAAGTTTTGTATCTCTACAGTTGACTCTATCAATATGTAAAGCTGAATTTAAATCAGGACACAACTGTATTGTTCAGAAATACAGCCGTAGAAGCCTTAAGGATTAAAGTCTTACAAATGATTACAAAGAAAATACAGTTTTTTTTGCAAGAGTGAGAATAGACACTGAGTATTCATTTCAAATAATATTATTATTAGAATATATAAGCATAATTGCTTCTCGTATAATGATTATCATAAGATTACACATTATGAATGGATATCATTCGCCAGTTAGCTGCATTTCCTGAACGTTGACAACATTAGATTATCATTATTTAAATATACACAGAATGGTTTTACAAAATATACCCTTGATATATGTATATTAAAAACATAAAAGTACAACATATATTTCGATATGTTATTATATATGATAACATTCACACACTCAATATATTAGTATAAATATTTTAGCTAAATATTTTTTTTATCTATCAAATAGAAAAGCTATCAATTGAAGAATTGACATGACGATATGATGTGATATATGACAAGAATATGTATGATAATTCCGGCCGACTTCGCAGACGAGGACGATGTGCTGCTGAGTACCAGGAGTTCGGTCGTCGTCTCAGGTTCTTCAACTACGACGTCAACTGGAAATTCAACAAATAATGAATGTCAGTGAGGACACGGTGTATAATATTCGAATCAATACTGAACACATGTATGTATATTAACGAATATATTTTGTAAATATATATGTACATATGTGTCTACACAAAGCGGTTTAGCATTTAATCTCTGAAACTGATCCCGGGGTCCATGACGCTATGAGGTGTGCGGAGTGCAGACTCACCGCAAGCTAATCATATTGGTACACTACGTTCACTCGTATTGATTTAAGAATTAATTATAAATTAAATAAACACTAATTAGTATTTTTTATGCATAGTTTATCCATGATCATAAAAATGAGATAAACATTTAATTTAAAATAAAAATACATCGATTATTCTAAACATACTTTCTTTTATTATTTTATAATGTTTTAATTTATTAGTATTAAGTATTAAAATCAAATTAAGCTATCCAAATCATCTGCGACATTTATCAAGACATCTTGAAACCTCGACAGAGTTATAGATGGTTTCAAAACTTTATTGGACAAACATTTGGGTACCGAGATAACTTTCTTTAACGGTGTTGAAAGAAAAACAAATACCCATCTTTTTAACTTTCACTTTAAAATCGATCGGTTTTTTCGAATGATTGTTATTGAGGATGAGAAGTGGATTCTCTACACCGATCCAAGGAGAAAAAACAATGACTTTTATCAAATCAAGTACCTGTGTCTAACCCTGGACCGTCATTGACTGAAAAATAATAAGTTTTAGAAAACAATCAAAGATGAATTCACTATCAAATCTAATCAAAGATGGACCACATACAACAAGATTTACGCATATTTCATAAGTCTTGAAACATCTATTATATTCACCTGATGTTGAACCTTACTTATCACCTTTTGCAGACAATGAAACATTCGTGTCAAGATAAAAAAAATACAAATGTCGAAATTGTCCCAAATAGACCCATGATTGTATATGGGGTTTATTGGAGATCCCAAGTTTTTGATTTTTCTCGAATAGCTCCTTTAATATAAATCCTACAATTTTTTGTATTTGTCTAACAAAAGTCCAAATAACAAATAATATAAAAAATCATTGCCCTTTATTGTCTGCAATGGGGGGTTAAAAGAATAATATTCGCTTCTGTTGCTACGAGCGCGCTGTTTTTCTCGCTCGCATCCGAGTGTCCATATCATCAAATCCTTCTCTACCAACACCACGATAAATATTAATTGTCTTTTGGTATTCAACTTCTATTGGTGGTACAACATTTTCTGTAGGGACTACTTCTGGCCACAGCTTTTTCCAGTAAGTCGATTGATTTATTTCTTTAACTGATGTAGAAACAATATCGACACATTTTGGAACAGATTTTTTTTTCCAATCTTGTGTGACAGTTAAATTGTCATCTTGATCGATATCATTTATTATTATTTCGAATGTTCGACGAATATAATACGCTTTAAATGTTGAAATTATTTCCTGGTCCAAAGGCTGGATTATATACGTAGTGTTTGGTGATAAGAATAATATTTTAACGATGTTTTGAATCAAGCGAATGTGCTAGTCCATAGACCAGTATCAATAATATTTTAAAATCAAGATTCCTTTTCCTTTTATAAGCTTCTGTATCAGGTATAAAAAAAATGTAAAACCAATCCTTAAAAATAATACATGTGTTCCAGGCCTTTTTATTGGCTCTCCAATAAACAGATATATTCATTTTGTCACAACCTTTCTGTGCTCGGGGGTTTAAAGACCAATGGCTTCATTATGAATTCTCCAGAAGAATTATAACATAAGAGTAAATATATTCTTTCTTTCGCCACCTTAAATCCCTTTGCACGTTTTTCGCTTTTTGATATGTAGGTTCGATGAGGCATCCAAAAAATACAGTAATATCACAGATTATATTTTTTTCTTTAATTTTATTAAATCAACGAGTTTTAAATGATAATATAGTGTTGTTGTAATTCTAAATAAAAAAAAATAATATTTTTGGACAGAGCGACCGTTGCGAACAGAGTATATTTAATCAATTAATGCGTGGAGCTCCCGAATATTCCTTATCAAGCAAATGGGTCGTAGCTGCTACGGCCGACATTTTATCGGCGAGCTGATAGCGACATACACTAACTTACATCATCACGCCTTTTTAACACTCCAGACATTAAATAATAAATGGCTTTAAATTATTCAAAATGACCCGCGCGTAGAACAATGTAATGAAATTTGAGAAATCCCACAGCCGATGATGCTGATGGCGTTTCTGGACTATTAATTTATGTGGGGCTTTAATGTCCCGAACAAACTTCACAATTCAATTGTACGAATATAAATTACAGGCGGGTGGCGGCATCGCCCAAAATCCGACATTGAATTTATTAAAATAACACTGTGCAAAAGTTCAACAATGTCGGCCGCTTGAAACAATAGCCTCCTGCAGGTATGGAACTTCCGTGGAACATAAAAATGTCTTCCGAACAAATTTATTTCGCCTGTAACACAAAGAACATTAATCCGATCGAAGGTTAAGTCGGTATCAAACGCGAAGGGAAACAATCCACTCTTTGTGATAAGGGCGGATTGATTTACTATTAATACAGTGCGGGTGAGCTGTTCCCTGCCAGTTTAATGATAGGGCCCACACAGTGACAGCCGGGTCTTATCAGTGCTAAATAAATATTTTACGACCCGGGCCCCCAATATCTGCTCGGGATGTCCGGGATATAATCTGCCTCAAGTTTGGAATACTATAAAATATTACTCAAAGTTAAATGTCATAATTTCAGAAACGTGTTGGGAGATTCGCTCCTTGGTTCGTATACCCGACCCACGCAAATTTTCAATATCCACAAATCAAAGATGGCGCATATTATCATTACAAATAATAAACTTAGTTATATTAAAGACGGAGAGGAAAATTAAATAGTTATCTCGTCTTAAGTACGTATATTTATTTATTTGACTACGATGGATGGATAGCATAACAGAAAGATTCCAAAGCCCATTCGCCCATATAAAGATTCTAAAGATGTAAGGGGAGTAATGAGACTCTCACACTAATATCCCCCTCAGTGTCAAACCACAACACTGGTTAAATTTAATATTATTTCCAGTTGGATTGAAATTTATATTATTTGTTTTATAATTATTTACTCAACGAAGGATAAATGGCATTAAATTAATTAATTCCAACTTGCCAAACTACCTACATACATATTTTTTATAATAATGGGTCTCTTCCGCTCACGCACTCTTCTGGTCAGTGTTATAAAGAATTTCCTGAATTCATAGTTTTCGTCAGACACCTATCCGACTACTAACTTAGCCCAGTCGCGGTTAAACTTACATTATCGAAATAATATGCATGTTACCTACAAGCCATAACACTGATTACATATTATAATAAACTTTACAATTAACTCATCCATCATATTTTTTTTAAATGGATTATTCCAAGAATAAACTTAGATATTCATGATATGCTTAATAATTTGGTCGATATTTTTTATTTTTTTACAAATGAATATGACGCGTAAATGACAACGCTCTGAGCGATGTCTCGCCGCAGACTGAGCTTCCGCAGCACGTGTCACTCGCATTAGACACATCGTATTAGTTGCGATCGAGAAAAACATCGTGCTCGTGGCTACAGAAGCGAATATTGTTATTTTTATATTTTTCCTCAATTGCAGGCAATAAAGGACAATGATTATTTAAAATATTTATTTATTATATACATCACCCCATTTTTTACATAATTAATAAATATAGCGAAATATACTATGTTAATTTTTAAAATCTCACAAGTATCCCCAAATATTTTACCCATGAGCCGCGACTGGATAATATTAATATTAATATAATCAGTGGTTCTAAACCCATCATTTAAAAATACAAAATTTTATGTAGGTAAAATTATTTAAGTGAGTAGGTAAATCAGACGAGGTTTACTTTAACATAATAACTTGTTTAATGACCATTATTTTTATTTGACGTCTTGTTGACTTTGTACGTCAATGTTGAATTTGTATTCTAGCACAATGTCATTACATCTCGAATCTATTTCTTTATTTTATTTTCATATTTTAAGCATTTTTTTGTATTGATTTCAAAATGTACAGTATTTATTATTACATGGACATATTTAAAATAGACATACCGAGTGTTTCAATTTAAACACGTCATGTACACGGATGCAAAAAAAGTTTAATAGTGAAAATAATAGAATTAAGTACTTAATTTTCAAAGCGAATAAATACATTGCATCCGTCCATCACCATGATGGATCTATCCATCTATCCATCCGCATACAGATTTTTTTGCATTAATGCAATGCTTCAGAATGACGGATGGTGGTAATAAATCGACGTGATGGATGGCCATTATCCATACCTGCACTCGATATAAAACTATTTGCTTCAGATATACGCAATTTAAGTATTGTTGAAAAAATTACCTGTGACAGTGTGTTCAGTCTTGTCTGCATAGTGACCAGTTGGAAACTTATATGCGGGAATCGTCGACAGACAAGTGAGGGCCAATCGTCGTCCTGCCGATAATCGCAAGGACGAAACTGCAACACTCAGTTTGGTAGTAGAAGAAGCCAGGAATTCGTGTGTTCCGGGAATTTTTCTATGGTTCGAGGTCGTGGGAATCGTCAGACTTTCATCAACCTGAAATAACAAAGAGCGTTCAGCGAAAAAAGTTTAGAAAAATAATAGAGAAGAATAATAATATTTAAAACAATTTTTGTTGAATTATTTTATATATATCATTCTTGTTCATGTGGAAAATGTTAGGAAGCAATTTGTATCAGGCTTATTGTGTAGATTCGATTAAAAAACTTTTATACATTATGTACTTCTTGCAACTTTCAAGAGACGATGCCCTTTCATTCAGGTAATATGAAAACTTTTAATTGCGATGAAAAACATAATAAATTTCTTCAGAGAAATATTGAAGGATGTACGTATAATTTTGTTATATCCAACTTTCTAATTAATTTTAATAACTATACTAGTTTTAATTGGAAACGTGATATTATGCAATACTACATGAAGAACTTATTTTATACATCCGATTCTCTTTTTTCACTTGGTATGTGTTTTAAAGAGTACAGTGCAAGTTGTACATTAAAATGAAGATTTAGCATTAAAATATATTCATTCATTGTCGTTATTTGACAATAAACGCACACGTTTATGCACTAATAGAAAGACCGAGAAGAAATCGAATATTTTGTATTTCGCGTGCCTTAAAGAATTGTTATTGACTGATTTTTGTACTTAAAATAAAAATGGAGAGTGTGAATAAATTTCCGTCTCCCGAAGAGGCTCCGTATTCGCGGAATATGCCTCCTTGCAACTTCTTCCTCTTTCCAATGGAGAATAAGTTAAACCCCATACAGAAAATTGCATTTCAGATTTTACCCCACTTTCTTCTACCATCAGGGAATTTATGCGATAATTCTTTATATAAGTATATTAGGGGTACCAATAAGTAATGTCGTTTTTTTTCAATGAAATTCAAAACAATTTTTCTTATACTTTATTTAACTTTTTTTATACAAAATAATTTCCCAAATGATCTATAATCTTCTGCCAACTTTCTTTCAAATTATTCATGCCTTTCTTGTAAAACTCTGCGGGTTTTGACTAAAAATAGTCTGAAAAAGCTGTATTCACCTCTTCGAAGGAATTGAAACTTTAATCTCTTAAAAAGTAAAAGTAAAAATCAGATGGTGCGAGATCTGGCGAGTATGGAGGATGAAACAGGGTGACCCATCGAAGATTCTGAATTTTTTCACACGTCAATTTCGCAACATGAGGTCGCACTTGAATACGTGTGGGACCCAAATATCTTCTTTTTAAATTTTTCCCAACTTCTTTAGGATCTTAAGAGTACTGGACCAGGATGTACCGACCTTTTCTGATATTTTTTTAATGGTCAGCATCGGGTCGTCTTCGATTGCAGAATTCACGGCTGCTTCATCCGCCTCGACGGGTCGTCCACTTCGAGGCTCGTTTTCCAAACACAAATCACCAGATTTAAATTGTTTGAACCATCGTTGGCATTTCCTGACATCCAATATGTCACCGTAAAATTCGAAAATATCCTTCGTAGCCTCTGTTGCTTTCTTTTTCAAATGATATTGAAAAAGTATACAGCTCCGCAGATGTTGTTCCGATGGACACGTCTCTCCCATTGTCGTCAGAGAGATAAAGAAGTCACGAGCAGGTAGCCGCTACACAAGAGAAACTTATAACACGTCCTTACTGCCTAACAGACTGAAGGAGACTAGTTTAAAGATTGCGCATCGAAAAAACGATATTACTTATGGGTACCCCATATATATTTCAGTATTTATATGTCTTTATCGAGTTTGAAAGCAGATTTAGGGGCGTCATGTAACCTAGCACCACGATTTTAATCTCCAAAAGCAAAGTTAACTCATGTTTTAAGCCAGTACTAGTCCATAAATCTCATTAATAGTTTTTGGGGCTTTGGCGGCGTTTAAGCCCCTGGTCATAAAAAAACAAGCATGCAGTGACGAATGGATTTCTTTATTGGTTTCAAGCTTTGACATTTTACACTAAACCCATCCTTCACGACGGATCTTATAGGAACCCCAAGCATTTTAAACTAAGATATAATATTAATGAATTATTCATTGATATATTGATTTTTTTAAATTGATTATTCAAAAAATAAAAATAGTCATTCATTATGTGCTTCATAATTTAGTCGATATTTTGGATTTTTTGACTAATCAATATGACGCATAAATGACAACGCTTTCGGTGATGAGCTCTCGCCACATGTGTCAATCGCACGTTTCACTCGCACTCGGCACATCGATGCGAGCGAAAAGAAACGTGGCGTCCATGGTAACAGAAGTGAATATTGTTGTTTATTTCGCAATTGCACACAATAAAGTTCAATGATTATTTATAATATTTATTCTTTAGACGTTTCTAGACAAATACAAAAAAGTTTGTGACACGTAGGATTTATTTTAAAAGAGTAATTCGAGAAACATCAAAAACTTGAGGTGCCAAATAGGCACGGTTAGAATAAAATAAAATTTATTACATAAATATGAAAGCTGATGTGCAACATGACAAAAAAATAACATATATTGATGTTTATTTTACAGTTAGAGTTTAGTTTGTGTCCAGAAGACAAACTAAACTCTAACGAGAGTATGCAAAAGGATGACTTCCTTTTTGGATAATCTATTATATCATACGGTGCGGATAAAGTGAATATTGATATTTTATGAATTAATTATTAATTATAACCATTATTACCACAACATTTTCAGATTCGTCTTTTTAACCACAAAAAATATCGATTTAGAAATAAAATACTTTTTTCAGCGTCGGTCACATTACGAAATAGTTTTCTGTTTAGTGTCTGATCACCGAAAAAAAGCATAATAACCAGATATGAAGAATTCCGGCGAATATAGAGGACATGATAGCACCTTTTAGTTTAACTCCTAATTCCTTTATCTTCATGGCAAGGACAAATTATTCTGGATTGATTTTTCCGGCATCCAAAATTCAGCTTTAAAAAATCTTTTAGGCCAAAAGGTCCGTCTCATAAATGTATTGGAAAAGATTTTGATCATCCTTTTCGCTAGTGGCTTTGTCAAAGATTATGTCTTGATAAAAAAAACAGCAATACCTCATATATTTTAGGACATTCAATAATTCATAATAAATTAAATATTTTTAAAGCGACATATATATGATTTAAACTGATGTCAAACATTGATTAAAATTTCGTAATTACTTTTTGGTTCCCCTAATTATTATTTATCCATATTTTATAATATTTTCAATTATTGTATTACAATTAATCAGTGGTGAAATTTAATTACTAACAAAGGATGCCGCGCTGGATGTCGATTTTTTCTCTCGTTTCTGCGGCGCCGTTTGAAAATTGCAAATGTAATTACAGAGTACGAATTTTTTTTTCGGGCGAAATAATTATCCTTACTGCAAAACGTTTTTTTACTTATTAAAAAAGTTTTTTTTATCAAATTATATATACACAGCCCCTCTGCAAAGTCTTAATTAATTACGGCGCGTACCGGTTTTCTTTGAGGTCCAATCAATACCGCATACCCGATGGATTTTATTAATTTTATATTAAGACAGGGTCTTTAAAAAGGTACATGTTGAAAAAATAATTATTATCTTTTATATGAAATACGATTTTTGTATTCTTTGTTAAGCGCTTATTCAGCGAGGCGCGCAATTTCTTTGTGGCAAATCCTTTGATTATAATTCAAGGATTATAGCATGAGTCTATGTATGTACATATTTTCAAAGGATAATAAGCATCTGAATATTTTATTATAAAAAATTAATGGTAACAAGTTTCTTTTTAATAAATTTTCTCGATATAAATGTGAATTAAATATTTTAAATAAGTGTTGATATATAAAAGTCCATTGATGGGTGTTAATAAAATGTTGGAAAACCATCAGATCACAGTTCTATTGTGAGTAGGGTTCGAAATAATGTCAATCTAATCGTGGGGCATTGATCCTTAATGTTGAAGCGGGATCAGAGGTAACTCACTAGAGGAGAACGCCTTTTGAGACATACAACTTTTCTCAATGCTATAAAATCTCTTATTTTTTATATACGTGCAAGTAAATAAAGGAATTCAGAGTAACAAATCCAATCTGATTCCGGGTGTAGGGTCGAATAGAATGAATAGCGAAATGGGCTATGATGTCTTTGGTACGGCAACAAAATTCCAGGAATATGTCATTATCAATATTATTCTCAGAAATTTCTTGCCTCGATAGGGACGTGCAAAAAGTAGTGTGTTTGTGAATGAAAAATAGAAAAAATCAGTGCCATTCTGTGATTAGGTGATTATCTATTATCTGAGTACCTGGTGTGGAATGTTAGTGTTGCGTCTGTCGTGTTCTTGGCTTTTGGAAAATTTGGAAAATTCTGATGATTTCAACGCTAATAGGATCGGTCCAATCAATTTATTATTGTATTGGTGTCCCGGTGGGTACACTGGATGTACAAAGCTTTGGATCATTGTACTATTCACCTGTTGATAGGATAAATTATTCATGTCACTGGATGGTAAATCTGACTTAATTCATGTACTGTCGATTTTTATTTGATTATTATTTTCGATACCTTTTCACCATTGATCAGCCATGTGATATGTGGGGCAGGATAAGCAGGCGAAGTGTTGCAGGTCGCTTCCAGAGTATCGCCGAGGGTGAAGAGCGATGCCCCGAATAATATTTTGGGTAGATGTTTCTGGGGTTCTGAAATATATCAAAATATATTTAGCACTCAATGTAAAAATATAATATACATACAATTTTTATTTGTACACATGTGTTCCATCAAAAATCATATAGAAAAGAGTTAAAAGTCTAAAATACGCCATTTTAAAAAAATATTGTAGTATAAAAAACCGTGTAAAAAGATAATCAATAAATTATACAAGATATATTTATGTGCATATTTATTAAGAAAAATTATACTAATGATACATCTAATGCGTTAGAATCTTTTCGATCTTTCCGATTGAATAAAGTTTTTTGTTTGCTTTATGTTCTGAGTTGTCGATTTTCTTATTATTAGGAAATGTGCTATCCAATACTGTGTTTTTGTTTCACGAGTCATTTATACATTTCTTGCTATACAAGTCTGCGGAATGTCTCGTTGGAAATTTAAAGCTCGCTCCAGGTCGGGATCACAAGTGGGAAAATGCTGTGCCACTAATTTTCTTTACATTTTTACCTATTCGCTATTGTGAGATAATAACGCATTAAATGAAATTACTTTTACAACCATTTTGTTTCCGGGAATCGTGTTATAATCGTGCAAATAATTCGAGTAAAAATACAGCAAGCCCCCTGTAAAGTCAAGATAGGTTCCACGTTATAGGGGGGACGTTATAGGGGGTTATTTAATTTTATTTTTGATTTGAAGGAAATCAGTAAATCAAACATTTTCATTTTTATTTTCTTTTTGTCATTTTTACGTGGTAACCAGCACAAATGACTTGATGAGCGATATCCTTTCATATTTTGGCTGACGTAATCTTTTCGCAACTTGCGGGCAGGGAAGATCAACGCGACATTTTATTGGTTAATTGTATAAGATTATAAAATATTTTTATGGAAATTCTAATTAGCGTTTTAAAAAATGTACGTTATAGAGGAGATCGACGTTATAGGAAAAAACAAACGTTATAGGGGGGTTTACTGTATAGTATTTGTTTATTTTAGTAAGTTTTGTTTATTTAATGTCAAATTGTGAAAAAAAGGGTATATTATTTCATTTTATAATAAAAATATATTTTTTTAACACATTTACTATATTATTCCGCCTTCTAGAACAGCGTTTTTTGTTTTCTCTTTTTAACTATTTTTTACATACTCTGGCTTAGATTATTAAATATAGAAAGAAGTGCAATTGAATGCATAAAAATAATTAAATGAATGCTTAAAGTTGAGATTAAGCACTCCTATTAGTAGATTTCTTTAAATAAATTGTATAAAGTTAGATACTGTGTCTGTGTATTTTCTTTTCATCAAATGTTATTTTATTTATATCTGTTTTATTATTTATATAGGTTTAGGGATAAGGAGTATAGTGAGATTAAAGGAGTGGGTTACACGATGACATGAGGTAATTATAGGTTCTGATTTGGATTTAATTTTCTTGGTGTAATTGACTGAGCTTGGTTTTGAGAGTCGAACATTTTTGGGAGAAATTTCCTTTTAAATTTTTGTAGGGAATTTAGTTAGTAAAAGGATTTTAAGATCTCTCCGTGTGTCAGCATTCCAGATAAACCATGAGGCGATTTATCTGAGTAATGTGTAAATTTTAACTTGGTTGTGATTAGGCGAAGCTCCATATTGGGGAGGCGTATAGGATCTGCGGAAGGATAACTGAAATGTAATGATTTTTTTAATTTTTAATGGATAATTTACAATTAACTCTAATAACTAATTTTACTTCTAATAATTAACGGGAAAAGAATAGCTCAATTTTAATATTTTGCTAATAATATTGTATTTTTTATGTGAATTTTCAAAGTGAGATGATTATTTAATATTATCCTGAGGCAGTTCGCTTTGTTTTTCCGCAGTATGGGCGTATTAATAATTTTAATTGAAAATTTATAAAGATTTTTTGCTGTGTTTTGAAATAAAACAGCTCGAGGTTTTTGGAGATTTATTTTTATGGACTATTTTTCTGTTCAGACTAAACGATTATTCAAATATTCCTGTAGAGATTTGAGTATAAAAGCAGGACTTATGATACTTAATTATATACAATATTGGATGTTATAAATAATAGGAAAATTCTAATTCTGGATAAAATTAGTATTCTTCTTTAATTATTAATACTCTAAATATATTTATGGAACCAAATATAAGTTATTTTTAGGTGATGAATAAAAATAATGACATTTTTTTCTATCCCAATGACAATTGTTATAACCGATCTGGGATAATGAAAGGATATTTTACCGCCATTTTAATTTTAAGAATGTGCATGGCAATTATTACAATAAGATTCAGTGAAATTGTATTGAAATCTTTATCGGAAATGAGAAAGGAAAATTTTCGCAAAATCCTAATATTTCTTAAAACATTTAGGAAAATAATTTAGAATATATAAAAATATAAGAAAATACATATGTTTACAACATGTGCAAAAAAGGAAAATTTATTTCCTTCATATGTATAACCGACGTAACTTTCATCCCGACCGCGTATAAAAGATGGCGCACGATCGTAAATTTTGCGAATACAAATGAAATCATTTCGCAAGCGAGTTTGGGTCCGAATAATACCGAATCACGGCCATGTACCGCGTCCATCAAATTTATCCGACCGCCATCATATTAAACTTCTCGAAATTTGCAATAATAATTATTGTCGACGTTTCATTATGCCGGGACATAAAAAAATGGCACCGCAATAAAAGCGCCATTCTAATACGAGGCAGCTTTAATAAAGAAAAGCACGTGTGTTTGCCAGATGTAATATTTTAGGACAAGGGCACAAATTAAGGGATGGAAATAAAATACATAGTTCACGTCAGGGGTCCACAACTGATGAGTGAAACCTTTTTGATGTAATAATAATATTACACGTATTATATACATTTTTTTAAATATTTTATTTAAAATGTTTTTTGCACCTGAGTGTAGCAACGATCACTTAACATTAAAATTCTTACGGCATCCTCCCGGGTGCGTAATGTATGAAGTCATTAAAAACAATTTAACTGCGCAAGGAAACGTTTATTTTATCGCGATGTTCATATAATTAAATTTTAAGCATGTAAATAATTTTCATTAGATTTTCGGCTACAGAAGACGTCATTTCCGCATACCGTCAGTAAAACAGGTATCCGTTTAACACAATCTGCTCGTTTTATTTTCATTTTCCGTTTCCTTTAATGAAGCTCTGAAATTATTTTTCAATTTTAATTTTATTATGTTACATACCTGTAGAAAATGTTAGGGATTTATGATATTGTATCGTGTGAGACTTACAAAGTTTTTTTTTCTATAGTGTTATGTGCGGTTCTGGTCGTTGAAAACCACTTCGTTAATTAAACTAAGATATACTTTGCCAATCTTAGTTCTCTGGCTTCCATTTTCCTTTGCAGTTTACTATTTTCTGTCGATTTATTTTGTACCATTGGCAATTTTCAATAAAATTACTTGAGTCATATCATATAATACTTTGAAATATGTGCATTTATTTCTCGTGCTTTATTTTAAAGAACTATATAAATACTATAGTGAAGTTATTATAAAGTTAATCATAATCTTGATTAGTTTTTAATCTCTTGAATATTTTTTGTAACCAATTATACATATAAATGTATCTAATATAGCTTTTTTTTATAAAAATTAACCTATAATTTAAATATGTTGATTTAGGTATTAATTAAATATTTAAATTTTGGACCCCAAGTACTAAAAAAATAAGAATTTACTACTTTAATATTTATTACTTACGATTTTTTTATTTAAACGACGAATAAATGTAAAAATGACTAATATCGGCGTTAAACAAAGCTAAAAATTTGATTCAATCCACTAAATTAATCAAATATGGATAAAGCTCTGGAAGATTAAAAATTAAAAAAAATAATAATTTAAAAGTGACTCAGTGTGGACGGCATGGGACTACTCTGATTCGCAGCACAACACAGGGCTTAGCGGTAAGACCACCCCCCCACCCCGCTGCTGCCTCGCATCCATTCAATACACGACGCTGGTAGCGCTGACGAGCAAACAGCGCTCTTGCTCTACACCGCACGGCGTAACACTTAATAAAAATTCAATTTATATTTTTATATACATAATATATAATCAACAGACACATATTAATATATAAAAATATATTTTCCCTTAATTTGCTTGGGGGTGCTGCAACTTCGTAGTGTTCGCAATGGACAAGCCGTTCGTGGTTAGAGGTCTAATTATTCAAGAAAAGAGTCTTGAGTGAAAGGAAAAATCTTGTGGTATTAATTTGAACTTCGTTAATTACTTGAATCTGGTAAAAATTAAGCTTAATAAGTATTTTTTTATTCATCAGCATTAACGCTTTAAACTACGTCATTAATTTGATGATTAACCATGGCAACTATAATATTGCTCTACACAATTATGAAAGGGAACATTTCTTCGTTAAATTTTTCAACAATATTTGAAAATTTATGTTTATCAATTAAATAAATTATTTTATTTTTTGGTATTTGTAACTAAAAGTGTGACTTTTATTGACTTAATTTTTATCACTATCAAAATGTAACATGCTTTAGAAATGCGATTTTTGGGGACTTTTGCTATGTTAAAATTATATAGTTCTGGTGTTGATTTTCTACTTTATTTTTTTTTTCTTGGTAATATTTTACACAATATAGAATAATATTAATTTAAGGATAATTTTGTAGTAATATGGCGCATTATTTATTTTTGTTTAGTCTCGACAGATTTTTCAAAGACATTTTTTTATATAAACGAATAATAAATCTGTATATATATATTTTAAGCTGTTCAATTTGTCTGAGAGCAGATTAATGGCAAACATCCAACTTTTTGCAAGTGCTTCAATTGTTGTGCATGGTTCTGATACAACTAACTACTTCATTTGATTATTCATTGAAAACAACGTTCACGGACTTTAGAGAGTTCAGATTCAGCTGTTTAACAATCCCTTTTATACGAATACAAAAGATTGCTCGTATTAACAACTTTTTTTATTTTTGATTCAATAGTCTGATTTAAAACAAAATTAACAATGAATCTCAATGCAAACACAATACATTTGCACTTAAATATTTTCTTATCAACGTGGATTTTGCATATATATATAAAGCTGTCAGGCATGACTACTTAAGTCGATACGCATTTTTTAAATATTATTTGCACACATCCCACACCCTTAGATTTATGATTGAACCAACTGAATCAATATTGACATGTCATGCGATTCGGACGTGAATTCAGGCATCAAAATCAATACTAGACCAAAATCAATATGACCACGCACATATGTATGAAATCGTCAAGTATAATATTTGCGTAGTCGACCCAGGCGCGAACTATTTCCGGCCTGGCCCGAGGGGAGCGAGCGGCGGGGAGTGGGGGAGGACGTCGTCGCAGGTGTCGCCGGGCAAACAAGCCAGCCTCTAATGCGGTCGCGAATTAAGATATTCCGGGGGCGTAGTGCATTTGCGAAATTATCCAGAGATTGAGAGGCACAGAGAGTTTGTCCCGCAAACAACGCCATTATTGAATTGCGAAATTCGCCGTCTAAATTCGGCACGGGGGGCACAAAAGCGCGAATATATTTTATTCATGGCGCGCAGTTGTATTTACATAGCGGATGTGGGCGCGCGCCCGGGGCTACTTTATTATTCCGGCAACTCACGGATCACCAGGAGCTCCCGGTGCTGCGACGACTTGGTGAAGATGGGCGTTTCCGTGGACACATCGCAGGAGTAGCTGCCCGACGCAGAAAACTCCAGCTCCTCCAGCACGATCGAGCGCTCGGTCATCAGAGACATCTGAAAATTTAAAAAAAATAAACAGAGGTGAATAACAGGAATATTCAGAATGTACTTCATGTATCTGAAAAAGCAATAATCAGTTTTATGAGTTATTGAACTCCTGATATGAAGATACACGTTTCTGCAATAGTTCTTCAATGGTTCTTTAAGAAAGATTTTATGATGATTTGTATTGTCCCGTAATAATGAGTGACATATAAAGGCCCTAGTGGGATCAATAGGCTTCATCCCCTCCAAGAAATTGATCATCAGCGCCACTACCAAGGCGTCCCGCGAGCAACAAACGATTTTTTTCTGCCCCCGGCGTTCGAAACGTGAAGATATTTCCGGATTTCGTTTCATCGTAAGATGTCGCCATCTTGATGCGCTACACACGGATGCCGCCATAAGAACTTTGGATATATCCTCTCGTCTTCACAATGGCAAACAATATCGACTAACAATTGGCAGATATACGACACCATAAATAAATAACAAGACGTCGCAAAAAAGGAGACCCTGCAGATCCTCAGGCACCGAACCTCCATTGTGGTTGTCACTGCCTGAGACGCATGCAGGAAGAATACCAGAAGACCCCGCTGATTCATTGTTATTTTCACATTAATCTTATTTGTACTATATTTTATATTATTTATTTAATACTTATGTGGCCTTCTAACCCTGAGACGGGTCTTTGCTAATTGAAGGACACTACGCAATCTCCAGCAAACACACGTCCATCTCAGTCCTGATATCAGGACTGTGACAGTCGTTCTCTAGGTTATCTTAGCTCTTCGAATACGGGTCAGGTCGTCAGCAATGAGCCCGGGAGTCGAGCTGTCAACGCGCGGATTGTAACAATAATAATCAGACGAGGTAATTCGTATTTAATTTACGGTCCAATCGGATGCTACGGGTACTTCCTATAGCACATACGTCACCGAATTGGCCTGGATAGCGGCCTGGCTCCCCATAGCTCCGTGGAATCTACGAAACCATGATTGTACCCAGCCGCCATCGCCGCCTCGTCCAGTACCGACATGCGACAACACTCGACCTTAATATTTTATATACAGTGGAACCCCCAATTACACTACCCCGAATTACGCGCTGAGTTAAATATTCGCCGCAAATCCCCCAATTGCGCGGTCGCATTCACATACAGTCAAATGTTGGCTAGCGTCTATGTATTCAACACGTGCCAGGCTATACGCAAACAGCCGGACGGCTTCACTTCCCCAATTACACGACTCCAAATAACACGGTCCCGATTTTAGTGTTAGTGGGATTCAACTATATGGTCCCAAATAATAGGAGTTATGTAAAGTGAACTCCATAAAAAAGGATGTTGATGGACCGAACCTCAAATTTTATATATCCATACCTCAGTAAGTTCAGCAAAATATTTTATACAATATTCGAAGATATGATCTTAAGCAGGGTTTCCCAAACTATATTCCGCGGAACACCAGTGTTCCACGGATCCAAAATAGGTGTTCCGACGAAACGGCGAAAGGCGAGCGACGGTTTAACTTCATTGAGGTTTATGACGTCAAGAGTAGGTGAAGATTTTTAATACCTAGAAGTTGGGTACAGCAATTAAAGTCTTTAACAAGTGCATTTTTTTTTACCGAGGGTGAAAGACCGCAATCATCCCGAAGACGTCCGCTCCACCTTTCTTTGGTTCTTTGGTTGAAGACAGGAAATTTGACGAAAGAAAGGCCAAATACTTCTACTGATATGTATATCATCGAAGAAGAAAATAATTCCAAAACTGTGATTTCTTCAAAATCGAATATCAAAGAACAATTGTCATCTATGAACAGAACAAAACGGAAGTACCATGAAAGTATTTTTTTATTTTTATTTATACTATTATGAATAACCCAACCTTAAAAATAAACTTAAGTGTTCCGCCAAAATTTTCGGATTTGCCAAGTGTTCCGTCGCTGAAAAAGTTAGGGAAACCCTGATCTAAAGAATGTGTGATAAATTATTGACATAATCTATTTTTTTTAAATGCTTCGTCCATCAACGGCCAAGTTTTCATATTTATGCTTCATGTTACAATTGTGAGACTTCATCATGGTACGATTATTATTGAGGCAAAGAGAAAAAGTCGATTATAGAAAGCTTAAAACTAGAGAGGAAGCTTTAGTGCAAAGTTTTGCTAAGCCAGGATAGTTTCTCTCATCGAAACATTAACACAGTCTTTAATAATTTAATGCAAATTATGAAACTTAACTATTTAATATTTATTTATAAATAATTTTGTTTTAAAAAATATGATGTTATTTATGCATGATAGCAGAATCTATTATGTTAGACAATTAATATATAGAATGATATATTAATATTTAATCAGTTAATACTTTATCAAAGATATTTCTTTTTCGAGGTGTATAAGCCTTTGCGGTTGAGTGTTTCAAAAGGATAAAGAGACTATATCAAAAGAGCATCTACTCTAAATGTATAAAAGGTGCTCTTAAGATCGGCTGCAATATTCGAATACCTTTTAAGGAAATAATGTGACCAAAAAATCTCTACGGTCTCCATTATTGGGACCATTTATAGCATAAGATCAATTTATTATTAACCAAATATCACTTAAAAATTAATAATCAGAGTAATGAAACTCAAGTATTAATATTACAGTATTTGTTATTTTTGATTCGACTTGAGATCCTGAAATCGTCAAATTATAATCCGGAATCTCCGTGATTACAATTTCGGCTCCGAATTCCCCATGTGTGATCGCGTTATTAATATAATATGTAATTCTGTCTGACTTAGCAAGTCACAAGTAATAATTTTCACATGTATTCTAAGATGTGCCTATAATACATCGAGATTTCCCAAAACCGGGGTCCGATCTATTATATATTAACTATGAAAAATTAATTATGTACGTTAAATATTGATGTTGCACGGTTAATTGGCTGCCTGAAAATGGCATATTCATAGTGTAAAACAGAATTGTATTAACACGTATCAAATATGTACAGTACATAAATTATGAACGGACTCATTTTAGCACGATTCCATTTACAGTAATCCCCAGTTACATATGCAGTAACTCGGCAATTTTTAAAGAGCTTAAACATGTTGATATGTTTGAGTTAATTTAAAGCACATGCAGGTGATAATTTATATATATTATCATAGAATTTATAACATATTTTGTTTGTAACTATACAGTGGACTTAATGATGAGAGTTAATAATAATATATTTATTTTGTAAGATTTCATTTTTCACATTTTTAATTTTTTTGGCCCATAGCAAAAATGCAGCCGATACACATTTGCGGTATTTTATGCTGTTTTCATTTGATAAAGAATTAAAATCAAATGAAACTATATGGACTATCTGCAATATTTATTGAGAAATTTCGAAGTTTTGACAGAAATATATGGGTTCAAAAGTTTAAAAAGAACACCAATCCATGTAGAACAGTCAAGGATTTTTTACAAAACCTCTTTAAATATAAATCCTACATGTCCCAAACTTTTATGTTTTTCCTAAAAGAGTCTAAAGAATAAATATAATAAATAATTATCGACCTTTATTGTCCGCAATTGCGTAAATTAACAACAATATTCTCTTTTTTTTGCTACGGTCGCAATATTTTTACTCGTTCGAATCCGGTGCGATGTACCAAGTGCGAGTGAAACGTACTAGTTGACACGTGCCGCGAGAATTTGGCGGCGTGTTTTTAGTTTGATGTAGAACATCGTCGAGTGTACATGTGATTTACGCGTCATATTACTTATTAGAAAAATCCAAAATATCGACCAAATTATGAAGCATATCTTGAATAAGTATTTTTATTCTTAGAATAATCTATTTTTTTAAAAAAAGTTAAGATATTGAAATCTCCATGAATATGTTGACTCGAAATATTTGGGGTCTATTTTCCTATATAAATATACCCCCTTTAGAAAACTCGATTGGTTTCGAGCTGTCGTGACGGCTGGTTAAAACGCAGGGAAAAAAAATAAAATAAAATTTGTGCCCTGCGAACTTTCTTTAACAGTCTTAAAAGATAAATCGTCTTTTTGTCTTTACTCTTCAGATATTAAACCGATTTGTTTCTTAGAAGGATTGTTAATGGGGATGAAAATGGGACTTTGATAGTAATCCAAAGATTCAATGTCTACCCCATGGCCGTCATTGACTAAAAAATGATTTTTCTTTTGTGTTTGCTGAATTATTTTGGGTATAATTCACTATGAATTACTTCAACTTGATTAGACAGTTATAGAAATTATATAATGGGTCCTAAAAGGTCACATACAGCAATAATTACGCAGGAAAAAAGAGATCTAGATTAATAAATTCTGCGACATCCACCATATTCACCTAATGTTGCACCTTAGGCGTCGATGGAATATTCGCTTCGAGATAAAAAAAAATACAAATTTTGAATCGATTCAAAAACCGGCAGGATTTTACGAAAAAGATATTAAAAAGACGCTTATTTCGTGGAAGATCATAGATAACAAGGAAAATAAATAATATTGTACAGTTTTGTATAAATAAATTGTTCGTGGTAATGAAAAAAATGTTATTTTTTACCGTTTTACTTTATACGCATTATGAATATTTTTCTGAAGTATAAATCAGAGACAATAAAAGCTTTTGGTAATTATTGTCCCTAATTTTTAAAAACGCGTGCTAGGTTTTTAGACTTAAACTTCGAACTATTATTAATATTATCTCTAGATGTTTTAATAAGGTATAAAGTATATATTATATATTATAATTCTAAGAAATGCATAATAAATATAGCCGTGTTACTTAGTTAGATGATGGATGAACTTTGGTTAAGAGGGTTGTTTAATTAGCAGACATCTTTGATCAGCCAAATGAGTTTAATTTGAAACTTCAGGGAAAGAAAATAAAATCTCAGCTCTCTATTTAAAATAATTACTTATGTTTTAAAATTGTGGATGAAACCTTTACATCGAAAACATTGCCAATATTTTTTTTAAATATTATAAAATATCTAAATATATTTTATAATATTTAGATATTTTTCAGATTGATCGTTATTGTTCTGATGTCAATTGCATATAACATTTATAGTAGTATTATCTTAGAATATCTTTGTATATAAATGGTGGTTTTCACATTCACACAAACGTATATATAAAATGAGAAAATGGGGTGAAAAAAGAATATACACACACGCACAAAGAATGGGGCTGGAGTTCATATATCCACGGAAAGAGAAAAAATCAGCAGAAGGAGAAGAAGCAATCAAAGAAAGAAGACGCTCTGCCTTATTCCATTCCACGAAATAAGACGTTTCTTTGGCTGATAAATTAAATTGTTTTCTCATACCTGTGCCGATCCGTTGCCGACATCTTGCTTCTCTTGCTCTCAGCAATTTTTAACGAAGCGGAATTCCCAGAGTTGTCCTGCCACATTTACATACTTGATTATGTTCTATTGCGTTAGCGAATTAGGGGGACGTCTCCCACGTGTCCCACACGTGTGCCAGCAAAAATTATGTGTCGAAAAAAAATGTAAACCATTCATATCGTTCAATTCGCCTCCGGTTGAAACAGTACAAGAAACGAATTGAGCTGTTTCGGTGCTCGTTTACAAATCGTTATGCGCAATCTCATTTCGTATGAGTTCCCTTGTTCCGCTGGCTCGGGGCAAGTGCATGTAAACGAGTGCCATGGCAACATGCTGAAACTGTAAAAGTTTAAAATTAGTTTATGCTGCTCTCGCCATTTTCTTTTTTCGTAATCAAAGAAAGAAATTGAATCCTGCACGCTTGATGGGATTTTTTTGCGTTTATATATCGTTGCGAGCTTTGGTGAGCTTTATTTGTCTGAGGAAATGAATACGGACTGATTACGTTTTGCATTTACACAACATGACTTATAACAATTGCATATATATCTAATATTTTCTTTAGATAAGTTTAAAACAAATTAATTTTTCGATTACAAATTTATAAATTCATGTTTTATTTTGTTTAAAACCTACCGATTTGTAAGATGAAATATACTCCTAAAAATAATTAATGTTTAGAAAGATTCTGCGATCTGTATTAATTATTCAATCTAATAAACGCTTAATATAGTGTCCGTTTTATGATTAATTACAAGGAAGATTTAATGTTTATATATATATCATTATAAATATTATAAATATTTTTTCATTCACATATATTAAATGACTTTGTTATATTTTTAATTTGATTAAGAGCACGTTTTATAATTTGTTGTCAACCTTTTATTTTACAGTAGTCTAGTAGGAACTATAAGAGAAAAAAGTCTCACACGCCGCTCTATAGCAGGGAGCATTATACGAGAGTTGACAAATACATCCGGATTAGTATAAAATACGTAGCTAGTATAAAATACTTTTTGCTGAAAATCTCTAAAAAATCAAGCAAAGGATGGTTTGATTGGATAATAAAACAACAACAATCTTGAAAACACACAACTTGCATTGCCCTAAAATGATTAGTAAATCGGTTACAGGCGTGAAATTAGCTGAAAAATATCCAAGTAACGAATGCGACGTCTGTTTAATTTTATATAGGAAAAGATTGCTCTGGATTTAAAGGAGCAAAGGATCATCTAATCATTCTTCTCGACGCAAATGCATCCGCAGAATTAAAATTGAAACAATTTTTCAATCAGAAACTCTTCGTGCCATGAAAAGTTATTCTAAAATCAATTTACCAGATTATTTCATTATAAAGTATTTTTTAGAATACTAAATTTCGCTTATTGCGATCTTGTCCAAAACGTATCCCCCACGGTTAACGGGGGTTTACCTTTATACTACAATAAATATTGTAATGTATTATTAACATTATAAATAAAAAATACTTATTAGGTGCAAATAATGTTTTCATTAAATTTTAAGTAAGGAAAATCTGTCGTGTGCAATCACATATCAATTTGGATCATTAATTCTACATGACCTGCGCAACGGAAGTTAATTTTTCATCAGGCACGATAAATCTCTCTCGATGGAAAATCAGAAATTGGAAATGCACACACACACCGTTAGCCATAGCGTTGTTTTCCCACAATAAATATAGCAAAAAAAATATTGGAATATTGTGATTTATTGCGATTTTATTTTTCTTAAATAAATGTGAATATTTCCTCCCATACACACAAAGTAAAAATAATGCTTAGATCAGGATAAGCGGAAACGGCGATTATTTTTCTCTATCCCTGGGGAAGAAATACCGGTAGGATTGAAATCGATCGTGTGTGTGACCGACCTTGTTTTATAGCGCCTTTTGTGCTGAAAATGTACATTTAAACGAATACCTTAAACAGATATTTTTTCAGCAAACAAAACATTATACGAAAAATATATACATTATTTTCAGTACATAAAATTGCGAACTTTATTAATTTTGTGATTTACACATTTCGTTCGGTTTATATTTCAATGTCAGCCAAGTGCCACGGCCAGTGTCGATATTTATTAAATTAATATCGGACTGGAATCGAGTTTTCGCCTAAGCCGACCCCGGGATTAGGAAAATCACGCGTTTTCCTCCAAATTACCATTCTCCCGGGTAGGAATTACGGTCAAGTTGGCGGCTGACAATCGATGGATAACTTTGGGATGGGTCTTCATTTCCTTAGGGACACATTTAGTTTCAAAGTCCTGGAACTAAGTCCGGCCCTCGCTATCCCTCGCAACCCTCTCTGCGGACAATTAACCGTTGTGCCTCGGACGTCTACCTTTATCTAAGCCTTCATCCTCGAATAAGCCTCGTTCACCTCGTGCCACTATCGATTTTATTATATAAAATAATAAAATAGAAATGATTTATACGCATTGAAATATAGTTCTTACAGAATATATGTCTTTATTTAATATCGAGCTGCAGGTATCCTCAATCTCATTAGCGCGATGCTGAGCTCGCTCAAGTGGTTACACAGTCCCTCCATATTGTCCGTGGTGGCCCATATTTCATTTATACCTTCATCGATGACCGTAAAGCTTTCCGTGTAATGAAAGGTATTGACGTATCCGAGCCTGAAAATATCCAGCTTAGAGGCCTTGCAAAGGATCGAATCGCTGGGGAGATCGTATTATAAAGATTTATGTCCTGGAAGGGGATGAGGCTCAAAATGCTTTTTTTTCAGACCCCAAAGAATAAACATGCCCGTGTTGTGCCGGTCGATGCGTATCGGTCTATTCCGGTCTAGACGTTACGTTCTGGTTTTCAGAATGTCTTTGGTGGATTCAGCCAATATACAGAGTGATTTTTGACAAAGATTTATTCACAATAAACATCGTAAAATCTGCATAGGCATCGGTTTGATGTTCCTCATCTACATATGAATAACAAACATATCTTATACTACACATAGCTAGCGAAGAATTTATCTTTAGTTGATTCATTTGGAGGAATTTTTAGTGTAAATAAATTTACAACGATTTCTTTTCATTTACAAAATTAAAGGATTTATTTCATCAAAAATATTATAAATCTATATAAGAAAATGGTGATAATAATTTCACTACATGATGTATTAAATTATCATATGAACAAAAATTGAATATAAATAGATATACTGTATAATTTATTATAAAACTTAAATAAATAGAAAACAGGTATATCAAAATTGAAAATTCGATAAAAATAATTGTCACTGACTTTTATATATAAAACGATTCAGTCAAGAAAATTCGCAAAATTTAATAATGCTAGCTGTATAAGTAAATTTCATTATTTAGATTGTATATAAAAAAAAACATTTCTCAAGAGATGAAAAAATACATTATTCCGAAATACTTTTACGATCTCAGTAGCTTCGAAAGATATAGATAACCTTTACCAGCTAGAGGACAAAATCATAAAAAACTAACAAAATAACATAGGATAGTTTATAGTAGGTATACAATTAACTTAGGGATAATTTGTGTTTTGTTATGATATTATTTTTTTGGAAAATAATTGGTTATGATATGAACCGGTATTGTTAAAAGTAGTGTAATAAAAAAAGGACTGAGGACACGCTTTCGACTGAATTCTCGTGGCACGTGTCAATCGCCTCAGACTGAGCTCTCGTTGCACGTTTCATTTGCACTGTGCACAAGGAACCGGATACGAGCGAGAAAAAACATCGCGCTCGTGCCTACGGAAGCGAATATAGAATTTTTTTCTTCGCAATTGAAACTATAAAAGTCAATGATTATTTATAATATATATTCTTTAGACTTTTTTTAGACAAATAAAAAAAGTTGATGACTTGTAGGGTTTATATTAAAAGAGTTATTCAAGAAAAATCTTTGGGGTCCCAAATAGACGAATTTTCTTTTATAACAAATGAATTTAGATTTTGTTTTTGATTAACTAAATACTTTATTATACATAGAAACGCATTTTTTTATTAAAACTCAATATAAGAAAACGCGGAAAGTCCTTGATTTATTTGGCGAGGAAGGATTACATTTTTTTAGCAATATCACTATCTCACTATTGTAGGCAACTTCCAGACCTTACATACGCCTGATTCACCATAATTATATACCGAGTGTAAGGGAGAAAGTTAATTATAAGTCTATTACAATATAATTGTAATTAATTTTAAATAAAGCTGATTTCAGAATTATCAATTTCAATTTAAGTATAAATTTAAAACTGAAATTGATTATACTTTTTATAATTTATTGAAAGTAATATAAGTGCATGTGTAGCTAAAAAAACGATTGTTTCCTCTTATATTTTTAATAATTATTTTTCATAATAAACTTTAAAATGTTGACAAAAAAAATATATTAAAATCTTCAAATATTCTTAATCAAACGTAAAGATTTAAATATTTAACAATGTGAATAAATATAATTATATCACTTTAAAAAATTACTGCTTAAATAATAGCGTATTGACTTACCATTGAGTACAAAATTTATAGACAACTAAATGTTATTTTTTTATTTAGCTATCCTGATAATATTTAATTTCAATTACAGTCAGTTGTTTTTTTTTAAATAGTTATTTTTGGAAATTAAGATATATGTTTTTTCATAAAACTGTAGCTAGTATAGTCTTTTTGATAAGATTTTCGATCAAAATTCAATTATTGAAAAGTAAAAGTGTGCACAAGACCAATATAAAACGTGGACATCAATAGAATTGGAAGAATATACACAATCAGAAAAGTCTGAAATAACTTTGCTGTCGTCTTAGAAAAAATTCTGATTGAATATACCGGAAATAAAGCCGCCGAGGAAAACGTTGGACAATCAAGGGGCAATCAATCGTCTTTGATCCTCGAGGCAAGGACGGCAACAGGTCACCGCAAGAGGACACGGCTGTACGTGCGAAATTAAACCAATCGGAATATTTTCATCACGTAAGTTCAAGTTGCGCGTGTTTAAAATATGTATGCGAGACGACAAAATAATTTATGGGCGAATCTATTTTTAAATCGACAGAGATAAGTGAAAATTGCCGAAATTAGGGGATGTAAAACGAGTCCCCGAGGCCGAATTTGGTCCTTGGAGTGGTTAATGCTCCTCTGGTTCAACGAGCATCCCGAAAGTTCCAACAACCGGATTTATACACTTATTACTCTTGATTTATGAGTTTCTGATAAACATCAAAGCAGTGCTGGCAACATCAATCTGAAACGATGCTTTGTGTATCAACATTGTTTTTGACTTAAATATTTTAAGAGAAACTTTTAAATAATTCTCATTTTATGTACAAAATATCTTTATAATAAAAATATAATTGTTTTAATAACAATGAGAATTGGAAAAAAATGAGATAATCAATTATATACAATATTAAGCTTTCTATTATTGGGATGTGTCGAAAAATTCATCTCGTTTAGATTAGGCATCAAAAACAGTATAGTGCTTTGGCAGTTTTAGAACAAACCAACTATTCTGGAGGTCAATAAACAATATTATAAAAATATTCCACGTCGTGGCCGAAAATAGACAGAAAATTCCATTTTCGTCAGCGCAGTCGCCCGAGCTTGCGGAAATTGCGTAAAAATTTACATCGCAACGTTGCGATGTTGACACGAATATGAAAATTATACATCGCAACTTTGGTCCCCTGTCGAAATAATTTTTGATTTAGGTGCTTTGGCCTTTTTCCCCGTCGACATCACGTGGCCATAACGGCCACCTATTTTTTACAATGGATCTTTGGAACGCAACCTCCCATTATGCGCAAGAATGAATTGTTGCGAAAGGTTATTGTAATATTTTTCGGCTACACCACTTGCGTAAACAAGGGAACCCCATTCAATATTTAATAATAGACGAGTGGGTAATGCGGTGGTGACCCTAGAATTCGTACGTTTGAGTTTGAATGGCACAAGGGACTTACGTTTAATATGGCTCCTTGTACCGAGTGGTGGACGAAAGGCGGGTTCCTCTCTCTGATGTACTGCACGATTCTTCTGCCTGCCCTCCTCCACTCGACTTTGTATAGCATTTCCGGCTGGACGTCATGGTTGCAGACCAGAGTAATAGATGAGCCTCTCAGTGCAAAGTAGGGCATCTCCAGAGTCACCACGGGCTCTGTTGCTTCACCTGAAAACAACAAACGAGATCAAGGCTTTGTACATGCAAGCTGTTGAATTATGAATACTATATATAAGGATGTAAAAACGTAGGTAAAAATATAAAACATCATTTTTTTAATGAATATAAAAGAAAAACGAATATGTATAAGATCTTCCTTATCGCTTTCCACTCTGTCCACTTTTAGTAGATGCTATAAATCTTTTAAGCCAGTACGTCTGGTCCACGGAGTGGAAAAGCTTTATAATATGTTTAAAATATTTTTTAATATTATATATTTAATCTTAAAATGAACACGTTCAGTGATTTATCTAAATTTTTCTATACTCAAGTATCACATATCCCATAAATATTGGTAGTGGCATAATGTGTGTCATTTTGTAGCGTATTTGAAAAAATATATGAAAATATGTATATATCAGTTCATTATAAACAGTCTTAGCGTTTGCACGTATACTAGTTTCTTGGAAAAAAAACCTTAAAAATTATACCCATATTTTGAATAGTTCTATTTTTTTTTTTAAATTGGCAAATCTACCCCTATTGCTTGTAAACTCATATGTGATGTATGCGAAGATAACCGTGTTGCTGAATGAATATGCAGAAAGTTATTTGCTAGATTTCGATCCGGAAATTTCGTTATGAACGAACCAGGTCGTGGGAGGTCTATAACACTGGATAAAGACGTTCTTCCTGATTTGGTGGAGATGAATATACGCTTCTCTATTGATGCATTATCGGAGACACTTAGATCAACTTATTCAACTGTGTATCAGCATCTGAGAGCCATTAGGAAAGCTTCGAAATTTATCCAATGAGTACCGCATGAATAGCATATAGCGTGTCAATACTTGCACATCTCATCTACCACGACAACAATCGAATTAAATTGTTACCGGGGATGAGGTGTGGAAAATTTATCTCACAAAGCAAAATAAGTAGATAGAGGAAAACCATCACAGGCTCGAATTAGATGCATTCAGAAAAAGTGAAGTAGTAGATGTGGTACAATTTCAAGGAGATTGTTTATTCAAAATTGTTTCTAAAGGATGAAACAATTGATGGAGATGTTTATTTTCCATAATTAAAAGATTAAAAACCAAACTCAATCTGGGCTTCATCTTTCACCGCAACAACGCGAGACCCCATTCAGAAAAAAAACTGTATTTCTTGCCGGTAAGTCGAATAATTTCTATAATAATGGAATTTAAAAGCTTTTAATAAGATGACAAACTTTAATAGACCATATGAAAAATATATAATTGATTAAATCTACGTTCTTTTTCTATTCCCCAATAAACTAATAAAAAATGGCACATACTGTTATCACGATCGATATATCTAAACAGTGGCGACTCGTGGGTAAAATATTTAGGGGCGCTGCGAAATATTAAAAACTATATATACATTTTCCTCATATTTTATTTAAAATATGAAAAATAAGGTGTAAATTTTAAATAATATTAATAATAATAAAATAAGTGACTAGCGACACGTGGCTGAAAGGAGCTGTGAGTCAGTATGACTGCATCGAGTCGCAGCGCGACACGGCGCTTGGCGGCGAGACCCCCCTCCGCACTCCGCTACCTGCCCGCATCATAAGCAGGCAGCGTAGTTTCACATGTCTCGTATCTTCATATACAATGTTTGATCAAAATTTGTCTTTGTCGTATGATAGCATTTGTAGACATTATTAATGTTTGCTTTATTTTTAGCTGTCGAAAAGGTTTCACATGTTTTGTTGTGATCGCAGATTATTTACTTGAAAAAATAGTAAATGAATTCTTGCGCAGAACATTACTATGATGCTTTGGACACTTGCTGGATTTGGATTTTTGCTGGGCATAATTCTCTACGTCTTCTCCCTATTAATCGAAACAATGGGACAAATTATCGAATCTACAATAAACTTTAAGGGGGACAAAAGTAATATTAATGAATGAAGATTTTTTACAAGAAAAATCTTTTTATATCAATTGTCACATTTATTGAAAATTACATGTAGTTACTACTAAATGAAGGTTTTATAAAATATTGATAAATTCTTTTTCAGATGAAATAAGTTAGTATTATTATTTTTGATAACCAGCTAAGAGCGTACCGAGATAAATGTATGCTTTAAAAACAGATTTAAGAGCCTATACAAAAATTGGACGTCAATCCACATCAGTTTTTGTCTACTATCAGCGTTTAACTATTAAATAACGCTAAACATATAAAAAAGCTTTCTATAGACAGTTGCCACACGAACTGTATCAAAAATGCCAAAAAGTAGATCCATAACAATGAAAACAAAAAGGTTGCCATGATGGTCAGTTAAAAATGAGAAACATAAAACTTCTGATATTCTGATATTCTTCTTTATGTATAATCAGTATCACTTAAACTTTATACCCCGTCCTATATATAAAAAAAGCTTTATCTTGATTCAGAATATTCCAACCTCAAGTAGCATAATTACCCATTCAAGTTACAACCTTATTGCATAAGATTATAAATTTTTATGCATTTAAAAAAAATGTAATAATTAAGATTCCTAACCCAAGGCAATGCCCATAAAAATGCATTAAAGATTAATAAAAACTAATATGAGCTAGTAACTTTATACTATTATTATATTAAGCTGCACCTTATTATTATAATAATAACCAAGTTTTCTTATATTCCGAGTATTATAAAATCAATTATACAACATTTTTTTCTCAATAGATTTTACATTGTGTTATAATTGAACGAAAAGGCGATACTGAGTTTAATTTTAGTAAATTATTTTTATTCAATGGCCCTCTGCAATAAATTTAAAAGCTTTACATTCTAATTGACACAATGTGCGCGGAGATATTTCACCCCTTTATTTTTTTTCCATCCCTCCCTCTCCACAATTAACGAATTAGGCCAGGAGCGTTTTTTCGCGTTTCCACTGGATTCCATTTCCAGTTAACGACGTATCCGGTTGAAATTAAGATGAAGTACAAATCATTCAGGGGATAAAGGACCGAACAAAAAATATATAATAATAATAAAAAGAAGCCCCGGGGGATTCGATCGCCTAATGACGGGGACAAAGTCAACATTCTGTTTTAATAAAGAATATTATTTATTATTAGAAAAATAATGGCGTTTTACTCGGTGAATTATCATACTAATGTAATATATGGGTTAAATGGCCACTTACTTAAATTATTAATGCCATTGATGGCGAAGAAAATTTTGCCAAGTCCCAGGGGCGAAGTGTAAAACCTTTGTTACGCCTGGATGGTCCGTTGCGGTCCATATACTCACAAACAGTAGTTATTTATGAAGATTAATTTAGCACATGACTTTGTTGAAAGTTTATTGATATTAATAATATTTCGGATAATTATCTTCCATTTATTTATTTTTAACAAGAGGTAATCTACCCTTGTAAAATAATTTCTAAATGTATAATATTACAAATTTCAGTAATAATTTGATTGCATTTTTTTTAAAGTAATATTTTCTTTTTTCCAGCCAAATAGTCACTCATTTTTTTCAGTAACGAGTTCTCAATTTTCCCCGACTCATTGGAGACAGTAATTACCGATTTTAGCTGCCACGTTATTTGCACTGGGGCTTCATTAAATTACCAAGGCTCTCTGGGATGCCTCTGTACATTCGGGATTATGACAAGTCCGCTTTATGTCGGGAATATAAATACGTAAAAATAAATGTAAATAGCCAGTCGGAATTGTTTATATGTTGAATTGGCTTGCGGGCGTGTTTGAGTTGTGTAATGAACCGAGATTAAAGGCTCTCGAATTAGGCCGCGGCTTGCTCGGGAAAATGTTGTATGGGAAAGCTTCGGGAGCCTGCCGGGAAATTAATGGTACGGATGGAAATTCAATCCTGGCCGCATTCACCCCCGGGGACTGTCCGAGGGACGTGTGCTTTTCCTGAAAACGTATTGCGAATGTATCAAGATTGCAAGTGCACTCTCGGCAGCAGAATAGAGAATTGCCGTATTTCATTTGGAAAATACACATTATTTTATATTAGGAGATTTGTTGTAAGATCAGAACATATGCCGTTTCGTCTCGTATTCATCTTCGGTGCACCTGGGCGTGGCCGCCCTTCCTTCCGGTATCCGTCTAGATGTAATGCAATTTGCGTGAGTCTGGTAAACATTATGTTAACAACCTGGGGCTTTGTGACATTATTTTACATTAGCTTCAGCTGGATCCTGTACGCCCTGTTTTGCATGCAAATATCCTGAAAGGCTTACGGAGCGTGAGCGAGTGCCTTACGAGCTTTATTATCGCAGGAAATCAATATGTTCCCTCACTGCACACTACAAAATCACATGTGTGGCTCAACTTTGACCTGGCTGGGTTAAACATAAAAAGAATTTCTAAATAAAATTGGATTTGCAAACATTTAATTACTCATTTCTACCTACTTTTATTCTTATTTCCAATTATTATTTGTTAAAATAATATTTAATGATACTTGATAACCTCCCATACAATTGTTAAGATCACGTTGAAACTGTATGTCCGATATCGTGGTCCTCTTATGAGAAAATAGTTTCCTTGTTTATTAGGAAGTTGGAAGCAATCTAAATTTAAACTGTCTCAGTTAGTGGAATCGTTTCTAAGCCATCGTGTTGATTAAAAAGAATCGCGTAATGTTTCCTCCTTGACTGTGTAAATAAAACGATAGTATTAAATAAGTTTTTATATATATTATTAAATCAATTCATCACAGCGGGTCGTAAACAACCGTGTCGTCCAAATGGGGTCTATTTATAATGGAAAATAGACCCAAAGAATTTTGAGGCAAGATATTAGTGAATTCTTAATCAATCTCTTATTTTTTTTAGGAAATGTATTATTCTAAGAATAAAAGTAGTTCAAATCATTTTTTTTAACTAATCAATATGACGCTCTCGCTATACGACTCACTCTTACGTTTAACTTGCACTCGGTACATTGTACCGGATGCGAGTGAGAAAAAACATCGTGCCCGTGGCAACAAAAGCGAATTTTGTTGTTTTTTATTTTTTTTCGCAATTGCGGACAATAAAGTTCAATAATTATTTATGATATTTATTCTTAAGACTTTTATTAGACAAATAAAAAAGTTTGGGACATGTAGGATTTATGTTAAATGAGTTATTCAAGAAAAATCAAAACTTAGTGTTACAAATTGACACGGCTAGGTTAATATATTTTAGAAATATTTATAAATTATATTAAAATAATTGATCAAAGGAAATGCTGTGTATTTTATTGGAAGAACATTATTATATACATATTCATTTTATCATCTGCTATAGATTGCGTATAATATTTAGATTATAAGGTACTACTATTGTCCAGAAAAATTATGATCTGTATTGATGTAAGCATAATTTATTTATTTCGATTATGTAAATATTCATCGAAGTGACCTGGATATATAATCGAATCTTTTTAACACGATATATATATTCTAAAAAAAGTATAAAAATGTGATAAAGTCTAAAAAAATATTAAAAAAAATTGCTTTCCTAAATTTTGAAAACTGTATTATTTAAAAAACAATAGCATTGCAGTATATAAAATTGCGTAAAAAGGTTATCAGAACATGGTACGTCGGAATAATTAATTCTAGTAAAAATATAACATTTGTTCATTTTAGTGGACCGTGTCATTTTAAAAACGTCTATGAAAGAGTAGTTTGTATTTTAAAAGATATTTTTTATAAATGATTATTAGTTAAAACTATTGAGGCAGCTATGGAATTTTTCTGATTTTATTAAAGTATTTAATTTATTTATTTTGTTCCCAGTTTGAGTAAGTTTAATCAATACATACTAGATTAAAACCCAACAGAAATATATTTAATTGGAAATTCTTTAGCTATTATTTTCAATACCACATTATTATTATCCTTTATCAAAAAGTAAGAAGCTTTTTTCGTAGCACGAATGAGACAAGAGAATGAAAACACAATACAAAATCCTATTACACGTATAAAATGTTATTAATGTCTTTTTGGACATAAAGAATTCTATCATAGTGGTCAGCAAGTTTCAAGAATCGACTAAAAAAATTGCTGAAATGCACATTCGGCGACACATGGTATGTTTCATATTAGAAATAAAAGCTCTTAAGCAAATACTATGACTAATACAGAATTTCAACTAGGGAAACGGATTTTACGGAATTAATATATGCTTCGTCATCTTTCTAGATAATAAAAATTAGGATTAATTAAATCACGGTAATTAATTGTCCTTTCCCTAATCATCCACAATTTTAGAGTGTAATGGCTATGGTCGGCATTCCTGTTGCGTGTCAACTCTTTCGACCGCCACAATAACCGTTTGAATGTCTGAAAGCGTCCCGGTATTCCTGCGGGATGTCCTAACTGCCTGCGCGTAGACCAGTGCCCTTAGCCCGACCGGTTTTACGGCCATACTATACCGCTGCAATATACTACTCCCGTGGCTGTATAAAAACCGGCTGTTTACGACCCCTGCCCGAAGGTTCTTTTCTTTATTACACCGAAAATAAAGTTATATCATATTTCGCCGGTGGGAGAGTGTTTACCGAAAATATTTAGGTAATGCCACCGTCCGAATACGAATATTAGGCATAAAACCTAAAAGTAATGTCGCTTTTTATATCGTTTTGCACATCACTTTCATACTGTCTTTGGGCTTTTGAATTTTTTTATGGTTTACGTTTAATATGTATGTGTCTTCAGCCAAAAAAATATGTGATATTTTTAACAATTAGATCAGAAAACGAGAAAATAGAGAAAATTGCAACGGCTACAGATTGGAGAGATACATTTTCGTATTTATGCTGTTAATTATTGAAGTTAAATATATGAAAGAACAACACAAAATCAGGGAATTTTCTTTAATTCGCTGATGATACTTCAGTGAATTTCCTCCATTTATCTTAGAACTTTGAATAAGCATATTTTTATCATTATTATCCAGGTATGAAATCGATTTGTTTTTAAGTAGGATTGTTATTGGGGATGAGAAGTAACACTTCTACACCAGTCCAATGAGAAAAAACAATGACTTTCATTGAATCCATTTACCCATAGACGATCCTTGACTGAAAAAGGTTCTCTTCTTGTATTCTCTTGTTGTTCTCTCTTTTGTATTTAGTGGAATGTTTTTGCAGTATTTCACTATGAATTACTAAAATCTGGTTGGACAGTTATTTAGAGCCCTTTTTATCATCATAGACCCAACAGCTTATTTTATTATCAACTATCTATTTTATCTGGTCTGATGCAACGTCGCCTCATCTTCCGGTAGGTTTTGATGATTCACAGTCCCTTTGTAGACAGTCCAATTAACCTTGGTATTTATTTCCTTTGGAAACAGAAAGGGTTGTTAACCATAAGCCTTTTCGGAGACTGACTGTCCCGCATTCATGAAACGTGACCGGCCCATCAGAGTTTTGCCACTCGACGACAGCTGTGAATACTCCTATCCAGGATATCCAGTTGTCACTCATCTTATTATGTCCAAGTCCAACATTCAGATCCGTAAAGATATGTAAAGACGGGCGAGAGGAATCTCGACCATAAATGCTTTTGAAGTCCAAAGTAGTACCGGTTTGCTAGCATGGTTCTTCTTTGTACTTACAAATTGGTTTCATTATTATTTGTAATAATTGAGTAAAGATAAGTGAATTTCTGGACGGCTTCGAATCTTTATTCTTAGACTAAAACTTCTCGAAGCTGTACTTCAAGTAAAAAATCCAAAATGTATGCAAAATAATGATAAATTGTTCGTTATAGCTTATTTTTTAATTAAAATATTATACCCATTTGTAGTATAGTATAAAAGAGTTGCAGAAAAATACCCTTAGTATATGGGTGTGTTGAATAATTGGTGACATAAGACCTATATTTAATTAAATTGAATTAATTATAATTCTGTTTTTTTTCAGGATGCGACAGCTACTCTCAATTCGTGTCGACTGTTGAAAGTTTAGCCGGAATGATGTTGGAATAGCGTTTGGATGTTGGCATTCTGACGGTAGCCTTATTAGCAAAAATAGCTTTTCAGCTTAAATTTTAAATGAATTTCAGCCCTCGTTTCTTCACTGGGTATACGTCCCCCCACTCTGACAGGGCACCGGTAGTTGCCTGGGATGAAACTTTTAATGGCTTTGTATATTCTGAAAAAAATTAACAGTGACTTATCATGTATTGCATTCAGAATCCGAATAAAATCTCAGTATATGAACATGAGTAATGCGTATTGAAACATTTATGTACGCAGCCTATGATTTTTTTTTGTAAAGGAAATATGGAATTTTAAATTAGGAATTTTGATTTTATTACTAATATACAATTTCTTCAAGAAGTTGAAAACCGAAAACAATTGTAAAATAAATTATTTTCGCTGTCATTTACAAACTGAGTAGAATACGACCTTGGTTTATCAATTTCGCCTATTCAATGTTACGTGAACGATAATATTAATTCCAAACATTGTCTTAAATAATACACAATTCCGATAAATAATAACGCGATTCGTCCGATACACTGACAGGGGATGATTGAGCTGTCAGGATAAAAGAGATATCCCAATCTCTTACGGGAATTGGGATGATATCATTCTAGGATATGAACGTGATATGACATTACAACAAATCTTGGCTCGTGCATCGATTTTTCCCGTTTTTTTCTTCATACGACCCGGCTACCACTTAGTCCCAGGACCACTTACTCTTGTCATTTCCGCACACTTTAACCTCATAAAAAACGCTCCTAAAGGTTTTGCCGTGGTCCTCGTTGGTAATCAGGATAAATGGTGGTCTTCTGGCATATTCCGTGGGGGTGTATGCAGCTTTAAACATGTCACGTTGCACCGGAAGTGTTTTATATCCGTAATAAATTTGCATATCCGATAATTCTTGATAATACATATAATATTACAGGGGAGAAATTTAAAAATATAAAAAAAGTCTAAAATATTATAATCTTTTTATAACATGATTATATTTTTTTTAAACAGAACACATATCTTAACCTAGCCGTGCCGATGGGGTATTTTTTTGGACTCCAAGTTTTTTATTATTTTTATTTTTCACGATTAACTCTTTTAAAATAAATCCTACGTGTTACAAACTTTTTGTATTTGTCCAAAAAATTCTAAAGAATAAATATTATCAATAATTATTGTACGTTATTGTTTGATTTGCAAGATAAAATATATTCGTTTCTGTTGCCATGGGCGCGATGTTTTTTCTCGATCGCATCCGTGATAATGTGTCAAGTGCGAGTGAAACGTGCGAGTGAAACGTGCGATTGACACGTGCGGCGAGAACTCACTCCGAAGTGAGACATCGACAAGCGAGTGTGACAATATTGAGCATCGCATAAAAATTAAATATATATATACATTCAAAATAATATCAAAAATATATTAACAAATAAATAATCCAAGAAACCAGCTGAAAAATTAAGTATTTTCATTGCAACCATTTAAATCTTTAACGTAAATGTATAACTCTAAAGCGAGATAAATTGAATGAGAGCAAATTGAAAATCGTAGTAGTACTACTGTAGCCCTGGGCATACTACATCGAATTCTAGCTAACTTCTATTATATATAAATCTACATATAATATCTAGATATATATTACTTGAATGGGATAAAACATAGAAAGCTTAAATTGAGATACACAATACCGCAAAGATAAAAGTGTCTGATTAAGTGATTAAAGATTTTTAACTGTAAATTAAAATTATATCCCAATAATACCATTTCCAACAAAAACAAAAAGACAATCTAGAAACATGTTTTTATAAGCAGATCTGCTGAAATAAATCTTTCTATACTAGGAGATTTAAAACACTAGGTTTGATGAAAATGATTCAGATAATGAAGATGATCTAATTTAACTGAAAAACGTTCACGTTTAATTGTATTTAACGAGGAAGAAAATTTAAAAAAATAAATGTTATAAAATCATCAAATATCTCATACCATTCTTTAATAAAATGGATAAAAAATGTTATGTATTATAAATTTGTAATAAAACAATAATTATGGTATTGATGGTGTGTGGGATGTATGAAGGGTGTGGCGCGTTACCGTGGTTACGCTGGATTTTCCATGGCTCGTCTTCCCTTTAACCGTTTTCCATCCGGTTATGGCAGAAATCGGGTAACATAATCGCTTCGTTTCAATCCGGACCGTGTCCGGACGGGGCTGGGCCACATTGATTGTCGGTTTGCGCAGTAAAGTCAAGTGAAGGTGGCCATTTTGTACGGTGGCCGTGCGTGATCCGTATCTTAATTCGGCGTCGTCGAGCTGCGGCATTAGAACGACGCTTATCGGACACGCGACGCTTTATCTCGACGTGCTTTTGTCAAACACTCTCGCATGAGCTTCTGGATCCGCGCTCGCCTGCGACAAATCTTTCAGCGGTAATGCGAAAATAATACGTGAAAGTGTCATGAAAGAGTCTAGACACATTGATAAATTACTCAATAATGTGGAAATTGCTCTCAGACCGCAAACTGATCGGCTTTTTATTTATTTATTGGAGCATAAATCTAAGCTACCAGGGATTATTTGCTGGTTCAACGCTTTCAACATTAATTCTGTTTTATTTTTTGAGTATATACCCGCTTGTTTTGAATATTTGATGACGTCTTAATATCTGAAAATCATAAATCTGAATAGCATCACCGGGAAGCATTGAAAAGCTCATCAAGCAAAAATTTTCGGGCACGGCTTAGGCCCGAATATCTCAAAGATTACCGCAGCCGAATCCGAAAAGTTGGAACGTTTAATGGCGGCAAGAAGTTCTTATCGAGCAGGCAAGTTGAGCATCATGAATATTATTATTCTGCGTTATGAATTTGCTCTAACGAACAATACGCAAAGTTTTCCTGCGCGAATGCATAAAGTTTCGCTCCAGGTATACCGGGGGAAGGCCGCCGTCGGATAGAAAGGGAGGGAAATATCGAAGGAGTATAACAAAACTGAAAATACTTGGCGCGGAATGAGCCCGGAAAAATCTTTCTTACTATTTCTTTGTGCGCGACAGCATTTTAAACTTGGCTACAGCTCTGCAAATTTGTTCGACAAGACTTTGCACGGTGGGAATGCGAAGATTCACGTGTGGAGGAATCGGTGGTGATCAAAGTCGAAGGACGATGGATGGCGTGCCTGGGGAGCAGATTATTCTTCTGTAGTTTCCGATAGGAATGTGTTAACTTACTCATTTTCAAGTCATTTGTTATTTGCAAAAAGAAAAACAAGCGAAACTTGTCAGATGACATCACGTATCAACATTTTATTATTAGAAGTTTATGTCAATATGTAAATGATATCACAATGATAATACTCTTAGACCTCCACGATCATATGGCTCAAAAAAAAAACATCGTGTAATATAAATCCGTGTCATCTGAGGTTAGAAGCTCATATAAAATTTGAGTGTGGGATTATATGCTTCAATATTATCCTTTATTATCTCCAATAAAAAATATAATAAATATATATTTATGTATTTTTATAAATAGTTAGAAAATATAAATCATTCATCATCACTATCACTTAGAGAATCCCATTTCTTTCGCTCCTTTTCATGATCAGTCATTCCTTTTCATTATCGGAAGACACTCTTGTAATTCTTTCTAGGCCTTCTAACTCAGAGGTACGTGTAGTTCCGTTTCTGGAACTGACTGCAACTGATTTCTAACTCATTAATCGTGGTAGCTAATCTAACATATCCGCAAGTTCTATTTTTTTTATAAGCGCGGTCCACCAATACTTCTTCGATATCTTAAATAAGTCATCAAATTCATCTCCAACAATATAAGGATAAATATTACCTATTATATAAGATTCATCTTCAATTGGTGGTACAACATTTTCTCCACTGACTACTTTTGGCTACAATTTATTTTGTTGTTTTACTTTTGTGACAGATGCAGAAACAATTTTAAATAGATTTTTTTTCCAAGCGAGTTGAGGATCGGTATCTGTAGTATCCGATCAGACGGTAAATTAAATACGAATCGGCCCTAGCCACGTCCGATTACTATAGTTATAATCCGCGCAGTTCCAGCTCAGCTTCGAGCTTATGGCTGGCGACCTGACACTTATTTGAAGAGCCTAGTTGACCTTGAGGACAATCATCGTAGTCTTGGCATCAGGATTGAGACGTACGCGTCTTTGCTGGACATATTTTATGAAAACTGTCTTGGAGAAATACTGTGATATACGAGATCTGGATGTAATAGAAAATACAACGTAGAAGCTTTCATCGTGTTTTTTTAAATACGTAATATAATTAATTCAATAGAAGGACGTCTAAAAACTACTGGGATAGCTGAGAGAGTTTGATTTTAAATTTGCACTGTCAACAAAAAGCAACAATTAAAACAAAACACGAGATATCAAGATAATTAAAGTTATTAAAATAAAACGTAGTGTAAGACAACATTGTATCTAATCCCTTATGATCTTTTATGATCGTTTACTCCGAAAAGACTTTTAATGTAGCACTGCAAGATACAAAAGAGGGGATCAAAATAAAGTCTTAATCACTAAATTGCGGTATGTCGACAACATTGTGCTGATAGCAGATAGTTGAAAAGGACTATAAGCATTTATTGAGCCAATAACAAAAACCTCCAAAAATATGGTCCCAGTAGAATTTTTATTTTTAGCTACCTGGGCTGCAAACTTTTAGTCCAGATAGCTGGGGTCAAATGATGGAGAAAAAATTTCGAATCGATGGTGTTAGAACAACACATGTCCTGATGAAAAATCATTGTGCACCTGATTTAAATTGAACTTTGAAAGTGAGATGGTTTGTGTTATCCGTTGGACGCTGACAGAGATAACGATTAATCGGCTAGAAGCTTTCAAAATGCGATTGTACAGACGCATGGATGTATAAATACTATTTTAATCCTAATCGGTAAAAAATTGAAGAACGGATATAGCAGAGGGCAAAAATGAATATATTAATTAAACTTTTATGTTAGAATTAATATATGTTTTAATAATGAATATATTAAATAAAAAGCATTGTTTTTATTCTGAATTTTTAGTTGAGATCAAAAGCAACATTGTTTGATATACATTATATTCAGATAGCTTACACAATTTCTCATATAATTATTCATGAGATTCAATATCAAAGAGAACTTTTCGTTACGCGATGTGTAAGAGCAAGTTTTTGTTTTTAGTAAGTTGCCAACTCGTAACAAAACCGACCGAATTGCGAGATTTCATGACTGCAGATTAAAATTTCAGCATTTACATTTTTATGGGGTTCGCTTCTTAAAAAAAAAATTCATCGCGATTTCCGATACGGCTGAAATTTTGCGACGTGCGTGAAAAAGTTTTCCAGCGCAGAATTGAATTTCGCGCACGGGGACATTTGTAATAATTAAATTGTGCGATGTATGAAAGCTCGAAAATTTATTACCGACATCAACAGATGAAGAAAAAAAGTTTGGTCTAACAAAATAATAAAACTTTGCCAACACGAAAAGTTTCGCGATACGAAAGTTATGAATTCCTCACGTGAAACTCATAACCCGTATAATGTATGTATCAAACTTATCAATGATGTACTATTGGCACAAAACTTTAAATATTGAAACTCTCTAACAGCGCAGTATAATATATTTTTTTTTAAATTAAGACTTTATCTCAATTAAGCGGATTTTCCAAAATTACCCTGCCCTAGGTCAGCTATATCGATTTACTTCCCGGAGAATTCAAATTAGACAACATCTCGTTTTCCTTTAATTAACCGGGCCGGGATGAGATTACCTCCGGCAGGGGTTGACTATGGCTACTGAACGAGTGTAAGAAGTAAAGTTCCTAGGTCGGTAATAAAATCGAATAATCCCAGGGCTGCCAACGTGCAACGGCTCCCGCATATCCCATCCAATCTGGCGTCTAATCCCGGAAGACTGCCAGCCCTGCGGCCACTAACGACGCCATTGTCCTGCATGAGGATTCTGCCATTCCCGTTCATTAGCGACGCACGGCCAATTTCTATTTCAATTATTATATTTTATGTACGTGTCTATGCGCAGGGAAATGCCGGGATAATTCCGTCATTACTATTCAAGGTATTTTCCCTGATGCGGTGGACCGATTCCGTGCTCGGAAGCAATTTTCATCAATTCAAATTCAAACACGGTTTTTGATCGTAGGGATATACTCGTATGGAAAATCGTATGTTAAGATAAAAAAAAAATATTTTACTAAGAGTCATCGGAAAATGTAACATAAACTAAACAAAATTTAATTTCAGATATAATACAACATTTTTTCATTGAAAATTAAATCATATATATATATATATTAAATTGAAGTCAAGATGTTATTACTGATAAGTTAGTTAAAAAATGAGGTGAGGAGGATAGCATGTATTGTGCGTATTAATCTTCGCAACTAACTAGTGAGTCAGTTGAAATGACTAGCGTGTTGGAAATATTCGTTTCTTTGCAAATTGATTGCTTCTTTTTGAATAACTGAAAATAAGCTTATTACCCTGCAGAATTTTAATTAAAACTAATTTGAATACACAATACGAATATATTTAAATCAAAATATATATTTAGACATTGTTAATGACCGTAATTATATGCTGAATATTATATAATAAATATCTAAAGCTATATTTTTTTATATAATATAATATATTCTAATATAAGCTTTTGGTTTAATAATTACTGCTTGGTGAAAGAGTGATTAAGGGCATGCAACAATATTTGTTTTTTCCACAGCGTAAGTTGCCGATATATAATTATGTTAAAGCTATGCTCCGCGATAAAAAAGTTGGATTTAATGATTTAAAATAATATATATTTGATAAAACTATTAATAATCGTAAACTAATAAATAAACAGTGTCAAATACAGTATCGGTAGGAAAGTCTAAACGCAATATTAGTATTATATTTTCAACCAAGTTTATATATATTTAATTAAGATAAATTTAAACAATATAAGAGGAATGTAATAAAGTTAAACATGACCATGGATAATCATTTTATTAATATAAGAAGATATGAATGATTCAATTATGGAAGAAGAGATTTACTGAGCTTTTGTTTGTCGTTAAAGCATTTTTAAGATCATGTTGAAATTATTTGTTAAAATAAATAAAATTGATATTTATTTAATCTAAATAAAAGTTTTATTATTATATTTTTATTAACATGATGAAGTTTAAGAGCAAAATTTTTGATATTATTTCTTTGACGATATGAATGATTCAATTATGATTTTCTCGTGTTCAGTTTGTGATAATGCGATATATAATCCCTTCAGCGTACGTTAAATTTGGAAACCTAAAAATATAATGACATTTTATTTATTTTTAACGATGATTAAACATTTTACAATCGTCAGGTGTTGGAAACTATTCACAAAAAAAAAATATTTTCCGCTTCAAAACTATAAAAAATGGGACATGACTCTATACTAATATATTCAATTAAACATAAAACTGTATTTTATATGAGCCATTTTGATAGATTAACTCTAGTAAATATAAAAATACAAACCTGCAATTTCATTATTATAATAAATAATTAATTTTAAAATTATACCTTACTAGATTTGTATCCATTTAATAGAATATATGTGCATATGCTTTATTTTAATTTGAATTCATTTTTTACACAGTCTGATATTACACGGTCATTTAAAGATAACAGATACTGTATTTTTACACGAAACATTTGTTCTAACACGATTTTAGGAACCAAAATATATAATTTTCAACCTAGAATGAGCTTTAAAATTCCGACGAAACCTTTATGTTTGGATTATAAGAAATGTATAAACTACTTGTGAAACAAAAAAAACTAGAAGTGGTTAGAATAGACGTGTCTATTTGGGACCTCGAGTTTTTGATTTGTCAAGATTAACTCTTTTAATATAAATACAATATGTTACAATTTTTTATATTTGTCTGAAAAAGACTAAAAATAAATATTATAAATAATCATGTCCTTTATTGTCCGCAATTGCGAAATTAAAATAAAAACAGCTATATTCGTTGTTGCCACGTTTTTTCTCGCTCGCATCCGGTACGATGTGCCAAGTCCGAGTGAAACATACTAGAGACACGTGCCGGAAGAATTTGGCGGTGTGTCCTCTGACTGCGGCGGAACATCGCCGAGTGCGCTTGTCATTTACACATCATATTGATTAGTAGAAACATCCCAAATATCGATAAAATCTTGAAGCATATCATGAATAACTATTTTTATTTTAATAATAATCTATTTTTTAGAAAAACAGTCAAGATATTACAAAAAAACTAAAAGTGGTCAACTGATTTCTTAATAATGTTGTATCTTTATTATTATACTATTTTCTATACTACTAAATTGCTCATTTTTCATATCACTTTTATTTAATTTATGCAACCAATTTTTTATTTTTCTATGAGTTCTATCACAATGTTATACTGTTTATATAATTATTTATTGAATCAATTGATTATTGTGAATTTAGATATTTTTCCTGGTGTATACATATAAAATAAAAGCTATTTAGAGTAAGAGGCTTGAAACTCTCAAAGTTATTCTCGAATTCTCGTGCAAAAAATAGATCGGGGCGTCGATTTTTTTCCCCGTTACCCTAAAAGCCTTTGGCGGAGAGTTATTTAAGCAAAATTGGGTTAAAACTAAATACGAGCTTTTGACTCGTGAAAGCTCGCTTTGCAATCAGAGCAGCTCTCGGACACCTTTTAATATTCTCACGGCAAAGTGTTAAAAGCTCGTCCCGACCTTTCTGTAAATGCCAGCCGTGGATCCGTTTAAATGCCAAATATCCATTAGCCGCGCGAAAATAAAATTGATTCGCAATTTTTGTTTTAGACGCGATAGCGTGGGACGATAATCCGAACAAGATTCGATAGTGCGAACTGTTGTGAGTCACCCTGTGACGTCGGAAAAGCCCCGCAGGGCGTCGGGTACTGCGAAGCAGGTATAGCCGTGGAAAATAAACTGTATCGGATGTCAAAAGCTATTAGCACTAATTAATTTGATACGTGGGGTTAACGACTTTATAATATGTACTATATAACTAATAATTAATTAAATCGATTAGTAATATATTCCTAGAAGTAAATATTTTTATGCTATAATAATCAGATTATTATTTAATATTTTTTTTGAAGAAGTGCGATGAATCTTTATTAGGGCGAGTCTAATCATTTTATTCCTCGTTAAATATAACAGGGCTGAGGAAAATTTACTACTAGAATATAACAAGGTCGACAGGTGACATGTTGCTATGGCTACGAACTGTGGGGAATGGGGCTAAGCCTGGGGATGAAAATGGTTTTGGGTATTATATCTTACAAATCTCCTTTTGTGAAATGTAATTTGTATATTCCAAAAATAATTTTTATTTTGTCTCAGCTTTGGACCAAAGTCAAGTGGGCGCGACGCGTGACATTCGCCGGCCAGCGGTGCGTAACCTTTGCAATTTGGCTGAACGTTTTCAAACAATTTGCAAAGTAAACAACATTAATTTAGCAAATTGAAATTTAATCTTTTGTTATTGTATTATTTTTTTGAAATATTACTTACATACTAGATATGCTATGCTCATTTAAAGTTAATCATTATTATTTAAAGTAAGCACAATTGAATTTTAATTCAGTGCATTTTGCTAAATATATTTAATTTTCATTATAATATTGGTAATGGCGAACCGTTTACAATAACGACAATGTAATAGATAATCTTGACCGCCTGACCCAAAAATATATTCGCCTACATCAATTTTATTCGAATTTCGGTTATAAATCTTTGACCCTTTACAAAATGGATATTCAATTTCTTATGTTTTTCATACAATTTAATATAATATTATACAATTTACGAGGGTTTTAATAGATTGGATTATTTTTTGGCTAAATTACATGGTATGTATTAATAATAACATAGAAGTTTTCTAAGTAGTTGTTATGTTTAATATTTAATGGCTTTGATTATAAAGAAAAAAAATAGAGCGTTATTTATTATGTACGTATAATATATTTTATAGTAACTATTTTTTTTAAAAAGGCATACGAAGAAACTATACTAGACACTACTATTATTATTAGGTGAGTTTCTTATTATTTAGTAATCTATATTATGAATATAGGAGGTTATGGATGATGACTTGAAATGTTTGGAGTTCCTGAGAGACCCCCTTCGGACGACGTGGTTGTGTGCAAGCTTCCGTGACGGATGGGTTAAAGAACTCTTTGATTTAGTCACCATCCCCAAAATCTTTAAGTTTTTTTGCAATAAAATCGGAAACATCGAAAGTGCCACCATTTGGTCATCCCCTGACACAGACAATAACCTAGACCCATTTTTCATTCATTATACCCAATTTGACGTGGAGAAGAATATTAGGAAAAAGACATTAGCATGATAGCATTACATTACGCCCTGTGACTTCTTCCTAATCCCGAAAATGAAAAAAAAACAAACGGCAACAAAATCAGAAATACTAACAAAGTGACCGTCATTGATAATCGAAAAGATAAAACGGATACGAAATTCTGCGTATTTTTTTTTATCAAATCTTGCAATTAAATATTAGCCAAGGATATTTCTATATCCTAATATTATAAAATAAAACAGGGATTTAAACAGAAAAATAAAATTATAAAAAGTCCCAAATGACGTATAAAAAAAGAATTGCTCACACAAAAAAACTCTATGTATAGATTAGATCAGAGGTTCCCAATCTTTTTCGGTTTACGGCTCCCTCAAATACAGCAGATTTTTCCGCGGCGCTATATATTAGATTTTTTCAAAATTTTTGACTTTCTTGAGAAGAGCGAGCGCAAGAAGATGGCGCAAAAATTTCAAGAATTGGGAGATCCAACAAATTTGCCGAATTATTTAATTGAATATTTCACGGCGCCCTTATGTCGACATAGCGGCTCCCTGGGGAGCCGCGGCTCACACTTTGGGAATCACTGTATTAGATGGACCTAAATGTAATGTCGCATTTTCTGAAAGCATCATTTTAGTTAGTTTTCTTCAGTCTGACTGAGAAAGACGTGAAAAGTCTGCAATCTTGGTTTTGAATAGATTTTTCTTTTACCTGTTCCTTTAATATTGACCGAGACGTGTAATACAGAAAAAAATTGGGTAGCTGTATGCTTTTTCAGTTTTACGCCAAAAAAACGCAACGAATGAACAAAAATTATTTGCGATGTTTATGGAGATACATCAGGAAATGTCAAAGATGGTTAAAAAAAATTAAATAAGGCATTATTGATTTGAAAAATGAGTGAATTGAAAGTGGATGATTCAGGATGGATGCCCAGACAGAAGAGGTTGAAAAAAATCCGACTCTCAGTATTGAAGAATTATCGAGCCAAGTCGGTACTTCATGGTCGTCAACTTAAAGTTACCTGAAAAAAATGGGAAAGATTAAAAAAGAAAGCATTTCGGTCCCCCATGCGTTGACTGAGAGAAACAAACATATGAGGCGCGGTATCTGTGAGTTACTAAAGGCAAAAGAAGAGTCGCATTATTAGTTTTGACAGATTTATTGCATTCAGATTATTCACCAAATCTGACTCCATCCGATTATCAGCTTTTTCGCTCATTAGAGATTTTTTTTTTTAAATAAAAAGAACTATTTCGATTCTAAACCTGCAGAGTTTTATAAGAAAGGCATTTTAGATTTACCCAATAGATTCATAGGTCTCTCATTAAAGGTCTAAGAAAATATTGGTAATTATTTTGTATAATTAAGTTTAATAAATGATTATTAAATATATAAGTTTTAGTTTCATTAAAAAAATACGACATTACATTTGGGTCCTTTTAATATGTCTATTCCTCAAATAAATTACAGATATATTTAAAGAATAAATTGATTTCAAAAAATGATTTTTGGTAAAATGCATTTTAATTATGCTTCAATTTTACAGAGACATAACTAGTATATGATTAAATATTTATAATAATAAAAAAAAGTTAATAAAATGCAAAATCACACAATATTAGGCATTAAACAATATATTATGAGCGGCTATCATGTGTATTATGTCATAATAGGTTTATGGGGCACCGGGTGCTTTGTAATTAATGAACAGCATTTAAATATTATTATAAGCCTTATTAGTTTTGACAGCTCATGTAGCGCAGAGTACAGGAAAAACGTTGCTGGATTAAATGCGTTTTACATTTGACCATTAGGTTGAGTATATGGATGATGGTGCTCATGGCAATTTTTAATTTAATATATTACGAAGATAATTAGGGTCAGTGATTTTATTTTTTTGTGAATATGTGTTACATTAAAACTGACGAAGAATACATCAGATGTTGTAGATATATAATTTTTATGAACGCTAATAGTACGCAAATTTAATTTTTGGTTCAAAGTTATATAAATTTACGGGGTTAAACTTAATTAGACAAGCATAAATTCAACGACATAAGATCTATCTCTGGACGACAAATATACAATATTGTTAAAAAAAAGTAGAATTTAAATAGTACAATGTTACGACGTTTTTTGCGTAATATAATTATTACCTAAGAGAAATACGTTTTTAGAATAAGAAAGAAGTTAAAAAACCGGAAAGTTTTTTTTAAAGAGGGGATTGTAAAGCTACAGGAGAGCTGAAAAATAACTGCAAATAATAATATTTATTTACTAAATGAAAATGCGTAGTTAACATTACGGAGTAATCCAATACACATAACACACAAAAAAAATAAGTATCGTCATTAATTGTTCTGTTATATGGAATTATAAAATCTTATATAAAAGTTCAACGAAATGCACAGTCGGCCAAGTAGTTTAGTATACTGATAGCTCTGACTACCAGAGAGTTTCCGAGAGCACGTGTCCTCACGTATGGCAGAAGAAAAAGCAAACGATGGTAGTCATGTGGCGCCCATAAGAGGAACTCTTACAGAACAAGGGGGTTGCCTTTTTTGAGAGTTACTTACCCCAGGTAACCCCGAATCCATGCCTTAGGGAAGGGATGGCGAACGAGTAACCCGCGTGTGAAATTATCGAACCCGCTTGAATTTTTAGAATGATTGTAAAAAGCCTTCATTTAATAAAAAAATAAAATGATTTTTAATTTAATACTAATATCACTAGACGTCGCCACATCTTTTAAGAGCTAGAGTATGATTAGGGTTATAATAGCAATAATTTTGCTTGTAAATTTTAATGTTAATAAAACATGTAAGCCTTTATTTATTATTGTTTTAAATACTCAATCTATGTGAGCCGCCACATGGATTTAATAAAAAAAATATCAAATTTGACTCACTTGGGAAATAGGTTCGCCATCCCTACCTTAGGGTATAAGCTCAGTTAAAATTCAAATTCCTTCATTTAGAGATATTTTTAGAATTTCTTCTGGATTTTCTCTAGTCTGCGGATATTATAGGCGTCATATGGCGCCCAGATGGTAGATCCTGATTAATGTAAACTCCGAACCAATACATCGTATATCAACCTTATAACTAAGGTGCTAAGTATTTAGAAGTTATTAAGACAAAATCCATTATTATTGAGGCTCTATTGTATACTTCGTACACATATGAGTTGAACCTAAATTTAGAGTCGAACATAATTCCCAGATCTTAAATTGACGATAGCCTGGGAAGAGTTACGTTCACAAGTGTGTAAGTAAAGGTAAGAAATTTCCTGACATTTCCCATCACTATGAGACGATTAGTTTATCCCCATTCGATCAAACGTTTAAGTTTAACTGTGATGAAAGGGCATCGCCCTGTTGAGGTAATTGATTTAAATAGGTTTAAATCATCTGCAGAGTGAGAAATTACAAGTAAGGACATGTTGTATGTCGTTTATAAATATTTTCGAAGTTGTATCAAAATTCCTTCTTGGTTCCTTAGTAATATTAGCACATTGCTATCATAACCTTGTAATTATGAGCAAGGCAAATAAAGTAAATATGGCGAAATTGCATATACTTACCTATATACAAATACCGAGTAATAAATCGGACAATATTGAGGTTGGGAAATCCCCCAAAACGCTCTTGTGCAACTCGACAATAAATCGACCGATTCCACTCGACTATAGAGACTTTGGGGACCTGTTGCGCCAAATTTTTGGTCTCATCGAGTACTCCGGCGGAATTGGCAAAGCTCCAGCGACAGCGGCAATTAGCCTCAGGCCATACTGTTACGACCCGTGCTCGACTGCATTAAAACGACCATCTTGGCGGTCACGTAAACGTTTTTCAACAGTCGACCCGTCCGGCACCTGATCCAACAACTACATTACGCCGCTAATTAACTAATTGGGGGCGTGGCTCGGCCGGGCGACGTCGTTAAAAATTCAGACACACTTCCCGATAGTGCTTTTGTATTCAGGACCGCGTGGAATCAACGAGCAAAAGAGATCCGCAAAATCCTTTTTAGATGCAACAGAACCGTAGGGCTTATTGTAAGTTATATCCCCGTCGTGATCATAGATACAACCGGGCCTTAGCCACGGGCCGCATCCTCTGGGAGCTGCGGGAGCCGCGGATCTAACGCCTTCTAATAGAAGAGAGAAAACTTTAACATAAAGGAAATGGCGAGATCGTTTTCGTCCCTTACCGATCGCCCGTGCGGAATATTAAACGGAGATCTGTTATTTTTGTATGCCATAAGAAATGTCTGTATCAGTTTAATAGTCGTAATAATATCCATTTAGACCTACCACTAATTTTATTCGTAGAAAAGCGTTTATTATCTATTACCATTGTGTATGCAAATCAATGTGAAGATTAATTCAATCGCTTGAATAGTTATATATAATGTTTAATAATAATATGCTTCACGAATATATATATATCGAAGGAATTACAGATTATTATTTTTTATTAAGTATTTCATAGTTATTTATACGAAATCAACAGGCGAAGTTCAATAATAAATTACCAAGAAATGAAAAAAATATTTTCTTTCATTTAGGACGAGACATATACGATCTGGGTCACGTTTTTTCTACCTTTTTATCGATTCTATCTAGTTAATTCGTATCTTTTTAATTTAAGCTTTTGTCCATGTATAAAATAAAAAAACATTTATTATCGTTACAAATAAATTAATGGAAATTTCTGTTATCAATATTTATGTTTTTATCTGTTGGATTTCGGAATATTATTCAGGATATCAATGTTCATGTTTGGCACTTATTTTTATTTCCATAAAAGAAAGTAGTCCAGCGTGAGGAGCGATTGCGTAAACATTGACGATGGCGTCTTGCGCAAACAATTTATATATAAAATAGTGTTATTTAATGCGAGAAAGATTTATTGTATCGTAAATTTTCTAAACAAGCATAATTCTCTGCGTTACATACGTATCTATTAATATTATTAATATTTATTATTAATATTAATATTATATTATTTCTATTAATAGATACGTATGTAACGCAGATAATTGTAAAAAATAATACAAAAAAGGATACAGGTGGTCCTCGACTTTTGCACAATTCACATATTTAAAAAAAAATTTCAAAGTTTTTTGTTGATAATGAAAAATTAACATAACACTTTTTGCCAGTGAAAAGGCATTTGTTCGATTCCCATTTTAAAAAGGTCTTTCGATTTTTCATTGAAAAACATTTTCAAGTGCGTTTTCACTTCTCCAACATTATTATTTTTTTTACTTCTTAATGTATACTCAAACGATCTGAAAAGGTGGCAATCCGACGGAGCGAGATCCGGTGAATACGGTGTTTAAGTTAAAAGTTCCAATCCAAGCTCCCTAATTTTTTCTCCTAGCTTCTTCTTTATGGAAGCTAGAAAAAGCCTAGGAGGAAAGACGGTAACCATCGAAGCCGTGCAGAAACTCCTTCTCGGCAAAGACGAGGAACATATGACGCTATCCACGATTGACGGGGTAGGATAGTAAAGTTCACCAAGGAGGAAGCCGAAAGGGCAAGACACAAGGGTAAGGATAACGGAAAGATCTGATTACCAAAGAGGACGTGAGGTAAAGTTTTTACCCGAAAGTCAGCCACCACCATGCTGAATATCAACGACAATACCGTGGCGAAGGGCCGAGCTGGAGGAGGCCTAGCTGGTAAAATCCAGCACTATCTTCTGAAGGGAGGTGTCTTTTGAAGATCTCCCCTCCTCCAACAGAAAAAAAAAGTTATGTTAGGTTAGGTTAGTTTAGGTTAGGTTAGATTAGGTTAGGTTAGGTTAGGTTAGGTTAGGTTAGGTTAGGTTGGCGCTGGAAAGACAGCAGGTCCCACCATATCTCCTCCGAATTATAACTAACTACTTCACGGACAGAGTGCTAGAGTACACAGACGGCCAAGTGATCAGGACGGAGAAAATATCCGCGGGCGTTCCACAGGGCTCAGTTCTAGGGCCCACATTGTGGAACATAATGTACGACGCAATTCTTCGACTGCAACTACCGGACGGCGCAAAATTGATAGGATTTGCGGACGACGTAGGGCTGCTGATATCAAATAGAAGAATTTCAGCACTCGAAGAGATGGCCGACGAAGCACTCCGCAAGATATCAAGATGGCTGAACGACGTCGGGCTAACTCTCGCCAGCCACAAGACCGAAGGCGTATTCTTTACAAGGAAAAGGAAGCTGCAACCGCCGGATATAAAGATCGGCGGCTTCTCGATCCCCTTTAGCCGATCTCTACGGTACCTTGAAGTTCAGATAGACGACAAACTGAACTTCAGGAACACAATAAGCAGCGGCTAAAAGCGACCGACGCCGCGAACGCTTCCTGCCAGACTCATGCCACATGGTATGGCCACCAGAAAAGAAGGCTGCTGTATGCAAATGTCGTCCAAAGTATCCTCTTGTACGGAGCCCCAATTTGGGCCCCGGCAATGAAAATCGAGAGATACAGGAAGAACCTAGCAAGAGTGCAGAGACACAGTGCGCTGAGAGCCGTCGCTTATTCGACTGTTTCCCCCATAACGCGGTATTAGTGCTGGCCGGAATACCAATAGACCTTCTGGCCGAGGAGTTTGAAAGAGCCATACGAGTGCAAAACATTAGCCGAACCTAAGAACCACCGACCATCGAAAAAGGGTACGCCTCTGTCTCATAAGAAAATGGCAAGAGCGCTGGGACGAGACTCCAAAGGGGAAATGGAGCCGAAAACTGATTCCAGCGATCGAACCGTGGCTCAAAAATCGCCAACATGTAGGGTTCCATCTCTGCCAGCTTTTAACTGGTCACGGATGCTTCGGAGAATACCTCCACCGAATCGGGAAAGAGGCTACCACGGAATGCCACGAATGCGGAGAGGCGGTGGATACAGCCGAACACACTCTACTGCAATGTCCACGCTTCACGGAAGCCAGAAAGAGCCTAGGAGGAGAGACGGTAACCATCGAAACCGTGCAGAAACTCCTCCTCGGCAAAGAAGAGGAACAAAAGACGCTATCCACGTTTGCCGATAGTGATGCTGACTAAGGAGGAACGAGGGCAAGACGGCCGCCAAACAACAGCCGACAGCAAGGATAACGGAAAGATCCGATTACCAAGGAGGACGTGAGGTAAAGCTTTTACCCGAAAGCCAGCCACCACCATGCTGAATATCTAACGACAATACCGTGGTGGTGGTCGGAGCTGGAGGAGGGGTTCTGGTAAAAATCCAGCACTATCTCCTGAAAGGAGGTGTCTTTGAAGATCTCCCTCCTCCAAAAAAAAAATGTTAGGTTAGGTTAGGTTAGGTTACCATGAATGATAATTTTATTTAAATTATATACTTAAAAGCACCATCTTTGGTTTAAAAAATATTTTTTTTTTAAAAACCATCATGAATTAAAAAGTAAAAGGCAACGGGTGGTTTAGTAGAATAAAGCTATCGTGGCTAAGGAACGTTCAGAGCTAGAATTTTAGAGATTCAAAGAGAGAGACAAAGCAGAGATTTAGAATTGTTTTACAACATCAAGAACATATACACGAGGGTATAGTAATACAATAAATATGTATATATTTTACAATAATATTTGAATAACTGAAAATAAGAAAAGTGTTTTTTACACTATTTAGTAATTTACTATTTCGTGACATTCTCTATGCATACGCTCATTTCTAGTCGTTAACATACAATTAATCAAAATTGCAATAAATTTGTAATTTATTAATATTATCAAATTTATATTATAAATATTATAAACTAATTTATATAAAAAAAAATATATACATAATTTTCGTAGCAATATTTGGCTGTCGATCAAAGCGAATGGCAAATTTAAGTCTAACTATCGCTCATGCGTGACGCGTCGCGACGTCATTTCGAATCAATCAAATTATTAGCCTCAAAACATGAATATTATTATCGATCATAAACGTAATTACACTGTCGTCGTTTCAAAATATTTTTTTTCGCACAACAACAATGGCGAGGTGGGGGATGCCGAAAAAAACGTAAATTTCACGTGTGAAATTCGCATTTACTCTGTGAACAATCAAATTTATATGGAAATTTACATGAAAAGAATTACGGCCGGTGGGTAATTCCTTTTCGAAAAAAAATTTCCACGTCAACACCATAAAGGAGATTATATTTTAGCGAGCATCCAACGGGCGATAAATAATTTTAATGTCGTAATAATGTGGATTCTTATGAAAAAAAAATGAAAATAACTTCACATGTGATGTTTTTGATGTCTACATCATACAATATATGGGTTGTTTATTTTCTTTTTATATGTAAATTTCCTATCGACGCGGAAAAGCTACCATGAAATTAATACAAATTGTGATACATCCAGTATAACAATTTGCAGGGTATTTGCGTATTATTAATTTATTTGTATAAAAAAATAAAGTAGAACACATGAATGTTTAACATTTTGTATGTGTACTTTTAATTGAATACGGAGCATTGTCGAAATTTCAATTATTTTCACCACGAAAATTTATATCGCGAAACTTTTCAATGTTAGTTTTAACTGAAAAGTAAATTTGTATAACATTTCGCATATTTAAAATTGTGAATTGAAATTATACTATTATATTTTTGAATGATGAAAAAAAGTTAATTAAGAACAGTGAATCAAAATGTAATTATTGAAAATAAATGTTCGTGATCTCTATTACGGTTGTAATTTAGAATTTATATTTTCATATAGGTGATGTTAAAAATAATAAACAAAATAACCATATTATGGGAAAACACTTTCTTTTCATTTATTTATAAATACCAAAGAATATTTCTAAATAAATGGAAGATTTGAGACTAACACGACTGTTTTAATTAAAACAAGTAGTGTTTTTGCATATTTTATAATAATTCTAATAATTATAGTAACAATTTTTTAACTATAAAAATATAAAAAACTAGCTAGGAAAGCATGCGAAATTTAAAAAAAATCATAATCCTCCAAGAGTTGTAGAAATTAATCTGTTCAAGGGGTTATCTGTTTTTAATCAGGTTTGGGTTTTTTTTTATTTTGACTTCGATATTTTAAAAAAATCGAACTCCCCTCTAGACGCCTATTCAAATATGAAATTTCTTTGATGAAAAGCTGTGATCCCAGTTTGATTTTTTAGTCGTTGGAAATATTTTGGTATGTATGACTTGATTTTATCTATCACAAAGTAGGCTTTTAAATAATTCCTGATTACATCATTATGCACAAACCAAGGTGCATCCGTGATCATGGTTAGCGTCATGGATTGGAATCGATCAGCTTTTGTATTCGAGGATTTAGCTTTGCCCCAGATTTGAATATCATATGTCCAGATCGCACGAATATGAATTTATAGATATGCAGTTTGTTAATTAGGGATAATTATGATTGTAGTCCGATGAGCCAGTGTAGATTTCGCAATTTTTGTCTTTCTATAATTGGTTTTAATAATTAATTATATGTTTTTCGATCTAAATTTATTCCCAGTTATTTACTGAGTCTGTCTGCGGTAGTAGCTCGCCATGTATGCTTACAGGAGGGCAGTTTTCCTTTCTTAGGGTGAAAGTTATATGGACTGAATAGCCAACGGTGAATATTTGTCAGACATTCTTAAAGCATTTAGGATGCTTTGTCTAGATCCTTTTGTGATATTAGGAGTTTCGTGATGTCTGCATAGGTGGCGATTAGGATTTTGGGCAAATTAGCAGTGTACAAGTGTACAAAGGGTTTGACCATTTACGGTTTCCTGTGGTACTTCAGAGTTAATCTAATACAGTGCGGTTTTTTCTTAATTTTGCTTAAAGGCGATAACGTCTATATGATTTTAAAATTAAATACAAATTATAGACAGTGAGTTAACTCACATGTTTGTTGGTATTTTCTTACTTGTTTTGCAGATAATTCGCCTTTTTCAGACACATTTAACAAAAAACGTTTACAAACATATGTCTTTATTAAAGAAAAAGTAGACGATAAATATTTTTTTAATGTGTTATTTATAAGGAAAAATAATGACGGATTTTATTGCTAAATGCTATAAGCGAGTTTTAAAATATTATCAATTTATATTTTATATATCTGCTAAAATTTTTAATTTATCAGGTTATAGCAATAAAAAGTTTTTTTTTATATAAAATTAAAAAAAACTAAAAGCGCATTTCATTTATGTTGAAAACAGTAAGGATGTATTTATTATTGAATTTAATTATGATTTTTTTTATAAAGATATGTAATTCCATCTTAAACCATTAGACCTGAAAAAATAATAAGTGGGAAAAATATGAAAATTATGATCGTTCTAGTCTCTAATTAAGCAAGAATTAAAGCACTCCAAACAAAAGATTCCATAAGAGAAAAGAAGCAGTAATGATTGAAATTAATTATCTATTTTTTTTAAAATAAACATGTTTTATAAACACTATTTTTTATAATTATTATTAAAAAAATATATTTATGCGAACGTTTATATATTTAAAAAATAATAGATATTTCCACGATTTTTTTATCTTTTACAGACACTCCGTGGGCCAGACATATTATCTCATAAAAATGTTAGCAAGCAACTTGAACCAAGTATTTATTTTATTAAATTAAAAATAAATAGTTTATTAATCAAATATAAGTTCAAATGAATATCTCTTTTATTAATTTTGTAAAAAATATATAATTAGAGTAACTCATAGATTCGACTAAAATTGGACCGAATAGAAACGGTTAAACGGTAAATCAAGGCACGAATGTGTACTATAATAATATATAAAGAGGTACCTAAAAAGAAGAATTTAATGTATATATTGCGTATAGTGGTCCATTTATTATTTAATAAAAAAGGTGAACCTTTTTCTAAAAGTGGGTTAAAATTTATTGGATTTATGTTTTAATCTAAATCATATAAAAATGACATTATATATTTACAAATGTAGTAATACTTTTTAACCATTTTCGCATTTGTTTCGCATTCCAAAATGGTACCAAAGATGTGCAACCTCTGCTGTAATGCATTGTCATTTTCTTTAAAACAGTATGCGGTCCACATTTTTTGTAATTTGCCTTAATAAGGTCATACTTCAAGCGAGAAAGATTAATTTTTATAGGGCAAGGATGTACAGAGAGCCGAGAAAGTGGGCGTAATGAAGAAAGAAAGGAGGCAGGGATGAAAGATGGCAAGGAACCCATTAGGTATAGAAAGGGGCAAAATGTAATGCCATTTGATTGCCTATCAAATTTAATATCCTAATTTTGTATTTTTGTGCCCTTCAAAATGGCGGTTTCGATTTTTAACGGCGCCGTATAATTTTTATGCCAATTTTAGCACGTCTGATATTATACTCGATAATATAATAAAGGTATATACATACCATAATGTGAAAGGTATTACCAACAATCCCCTTATTTTGGAATTAATTATTTTTTCATTCAATAAATGTAATATGTACTTTTTAAAAAACGAAATTAAAAACAAATATAATCGCCGAAAGCTCATTTTTCATCGTTTTAAAAAAATCAGAGCAACACTGCGTATTATTTAATACACGATTCAATACAATTGCAAATCATCGTTTATAATGTATGAAAAACCGAAAAAAATATATGATAAAACTTAAGATTTTGCGATGAAGATTAATGTTATGAAATTTGAGTCTGTTTTATTAAATCGGCAATGAAAGGATATTATGAATGATGATCCGATGTTTGAAAATTAATATTCAATATATATTCGCATTGTATCGTGATACCGAATTTATTATTTTTTGCAGTTATTAGATTTTGTTGATTGGATTTTGATTATAAATAGAATAAAATCTGCATATATAGAATTTTTGAAAATGGTTTATCATGTCGTCGAATTAATCTGGCTTTGTTATAGAATGAACTTTTCCTTCGACATCACTGAATCGAGTCTCTGGAATTTACGGCTTTGGAACAAGGCGAAGAGGTCGTATTTCAGTGGTTAAAGCACTTAACCACTGCACCCGGTGTGAATGATAGGCTCCGGAATCACCCTGTACCATATAAATGTAAACCAGACTTTTTTTACGGGTCGTTAAGAACCTTTCTGGCTTTTGTAATTGAAACAGAAAAAAATGGTGGCTATTCTTAGATTAAATTTTAAATAAAAAAAATGTGCAAGACTCAGCCAAAAACATGACAAGATAATTTCATAAATTTAAATACATATTATTAAATATATGTATATACAGTGGAATTTTGTTTTTATGGTCATATTTTATAGTTAAATTCATGGAAACTTGTCTAATGAAAAACTCTAGAATGACGATAAGGTACATTCAGGATCTTAAAAGCTATTTTACAAGCATTGAAGATGTACAAGAAGAAACCTTCTAATGGATATAGATAGCATCGAAACAGCTTTATGTAAAAACGAACATAAATATATATATCAAACCTATTTGCAAACTTTATAAAAAGCTAATATTCATTAATTTCGAAACCCATACGTTTTCCATCTAATTTTTCACAGTTCTTTCCAAAACTTAAAAACGGGATTGTACTGCAATAAAGTAAAATTACAAAAAACAATACTAAACAAAATCAAAGAGTATGTATCATTTGTAAACACATCTATATAACTATTGGGGATAGTCCATTTTTCACTTTTTTTTATTATTTTTTAGTGACATTCATATGAAAAATAAAAATATATAATATGAACAAATAAAATAGCTTAGAAGCAGTTACATACAGCTAGGCTACTATAACTAGAAAGATTAAGCTTTAGTCCAGGCATGGGAAAACTTGCAGTGCCGATGGGGTCCGTTGGGGACCCCATGCTTTTTTTCTCGAATAACTCTTTTAATATAAATTCTACTTGTCTTTTAATATAAATTTTTGTATTTGTCTAAAAAATTTTAAAGAATAAATATTATTAATAATCATTGTGCATTATTTCCGCAATTGCAAAAAAAATAAACACACAATATTCACGGCGCGATCTTTTTTCTCTCTCGCATCCGGTACTATGTGCTAAGTGTGATTGAAACGTACTAGTGACATGTTTCGCGAGAACTCGATCCATTTTTATCATTCATTGTGTCAAATGTCAAATATCAAACAAACTATATCTCTTTCTGAAATGCTAGGGGTCTCTGATAGACCCCCTTCAGACGACTCGGTTGTTTTCAAGCTGCCATGACAGATGGGTTAATCCTTTAACCATTTAAACTTAATTTAATCAAGTTCTTTAAACTATTATTTGTTTGTTACGCTGATAAATTTATATACAATGTTACAATTTTTTGTATTTATATTAAGTAAACATTTTAGAAATACGACTATAATTTGCGGCCAGCATAAAACTAGCGGCAGGCCCACATGTGGGCCGCGGGCCGTAGATTATCCAGGCCTGATTTAGAGAATCGAAACATCTCGATTACTATACACATATCATAAATTTCTTTGTCTACTTATACGTTTGGTTTGATTTTTTGTAATATCAACAAAAGGCGTCAAACATACAAAAATTCGTAAAATCTTTTCGACAAAATTTTTTTGATTATTAAACACTTATTTGGAAGATATTATTGTACTACGTGTCATAAAATAATATTGAAATATAATTGGGGAAACTATATAAAATCAAATGATAAAATGATTAGACTATACGGAAATTTATTTGAAAAATAGTTATTTATGTTCTGCGTCTATCTGCATCGATAGAGTCGTGAGCTTACATACAAAATATTGATAGCTTTGGAGGTTTAGATAAACAGCAGCATGTTCGATAATAGTTGAGTGGAATGCCAAGATAAGGCGATGTTGCGGATAAACAAGGATCGACAGCTTATAAAAATAATGAAGAGGTGAAAGCTTGCTAAGTTTGGTCACGTAATGCAACATCTTAAAACATATCTATCAACCTGAGATATATAAGAATCAAGAAAGACGAGAAGTTGGTAAAGAAGGATATTTTTGTTGATAAACCTTCAGCATAATTTGTTGGAAATATCACCTTTATATATAGGACGGTAGCAGATAAAACAGTAATTTAATAGAGATGATAATAAATCAAATGCATGTATAGATAATCAGAAAACAAAATATTAGACTCAATGTTTTTCTATTGTATGTTATATGAAACACAGCCTCTTAAAATAAAACCTGTGTTATGATTTGTATTAAGCCGTTCGTTTTAGATGCGATTTTTGCGGAACGGAGTCGTTGCATCCAAACAGATTGGATTGAGCATGAGGGCTGGAGTAAAGTTTGCCCACCCGACGTCGTTATGCGCCGTTACGTTCAAAAGGCTTTTCAAAAAGCTTTTGTATGGCTTATGAGACAATGCACCTGCGTCCGTAATAACGAACAGCCGTTACAATTTATTGCACAAAGCGCAATTTTGCACAAAGTGCAGCGCCGATATGCACGTGGCAGGTCTGACATTGTCCGGTACGAAACGGTCTCGCGTCCGGAAAAATAACCCCGCATGCGACATTATATTCTGTTTGCAATTATAGCTCAACAGCTTTAAATGGTCGCGGCCGCAAAACCATTTTCCGAAGCATCTCATTCACTCGTATTCAACGTTCCATTGTCGGAAAATTATAAAACGTATTAGATAATTTTGAAAATAGCACAAGAACGCTATTCATTATATTATTTAATTGCTTTTCTCTGAAAAGTATCATTATATTTTAGAACTAAATGTATACTTTGCACCTTGGGCATATTTTGTTTATTAAGCTTCATTGCGTAGATCGTTAAAACATTTTATAGCGAGAAAAATTACTACTTAAAACCATTTTTTTATAGACGAATGCGGCAACGAGCTTTAATCTGAAAAGATAATTGAAGCACCATCGACGTGGTGTTTTTTTTTAATATAACAATAAGGTTAAATTGAAAATTAATATTTTAAACGGAATGGTGATGTCGAAATTTGGCGGTCCACTAAAAAATGCCATTCGATAATAAATGAACTGTGAAATGTGTTTTTCGGACATTTTTGTGTGCCGTAATGGCGACATGTTTTATAAACGATTTTAATTTGCCAAAGCGACGATGCGATAAGCCATTAAATTTAACAAGCCAATTGGCAGCTAATTTTAATGACTTTTTCATTAAAATTGCCATCGGATAACACATATTGGATTTATTGAAAAACGCGTAAAATTTCTACCAAATTGTGCTCGATATTGAAAAAACAAAAATTGACTTACTTCATCAACGATACCCAATATTAACATAACCCTTTCAGATCTAACGAATAAACTTTTTAATTTTTCAGGTCACTTTTTTGTATCTATAACTTAAATTTTGATCTCGAATTACAGCGTGATACACATTTACAACAATAGAATTTTGAGTTTCATAAATAAAGTGACTTTTTTTATTAGAACGTGTCACAATAAAATAAAGTTATTTTTTTTTATTATAAATAAAAATGAAAATACAAATCTGACAAATGGAAGTCGTTGGCTCGAATTGCGACTTCATGGATAAATTGCTTCATAATCTAATTCTGCTATTCTTCATGGCAACACTGACAGTACCATCTAAAAAAATAAGGTGTACACTATGATTTACTAAAAGTCCTCTTGATAATAATATGTAAAAAAATTGTGAAAAATCATTTAAAATACTGTACATTCCAACGCGCACTTTTTAGACTAATATTTTTAATTAAAATTTATGGTTTGGAATGTTTTTTTTGAGACTCTTGTACAGTAGGAAGTTGTGATTATTGTGACATAGATTTTCAATTATTGAAAATTACGTTAAACTAAATTTTATATAAAAAATATGTTTATTTTTCGTAATAAAAAGGATAATCGGGCTTTATTCTAAAATATGAAAAATATGAAATTTTGGTTTTAAAGGATAACTCTGTTTAACACTTAATAACCCAAAAAAATAAATGCTTTACAATTAAATTACAAAATGCACACTTTAATTCTCTTCATGTCTATTTTTTTTTTCATATCTGCTTTTTTAAAAACTTACTAGTTTCAAATAAACAACGTACGATAGTGGTTTTCAATATTGTTCAAATTATTTTAATTTTATCGCATATTAAACTATTTAAACTTAAAAGATAAAAGTCTAAAAAATTCAACACCTAATTTTTACGATTATTTTTTACATATTGTAATATTTTTAGAAATTTTGTTTGATCCGAACTCAATAACCATAAGATTTATTATTATTTTACTGACATTAGTTTTAAATTCTGCAATAACACCTTAATACTTTATTAACACGTTCCGGTCCGTTGGGTTCCGCAAGAGTTTTGCGTTGGACCGGGCGATTTCGCGAAAAAAATAGCAAAAGATAAGTATTTCAGTTAAATCAATGTAACTCTGATACCATTTAAGTTACGTCAATATTTTTGTTGTGTTCGGAAAGTTTATCTTTATGTAAAAAAAATAATAGTTCAAAATTTTTCAAAGTATAGTCTGCGTATTCGTGTACTGTAATAATACTCCGTAAACATCAGCGCCAACGAGGCATCGAAAACGCGTCCCCCGTACTTCTACGTTGGCCCGCAAGGACGCGTTTTCGAGTCCTCTAAGATTTAAATCTCCAAAATTGAACCTGGAACATACTTTTTTATGACTGTTAAGCGTTGATGTTGCGAAAACCGATGTTTCTGAAAGTTTCTGGCTTAGAAATTGTATTTTTAACAATAAATTTAAATCTGTGATACAAAAAAAACGAGCCTTGAATTAGTGTTATAAAGAAAATACATAAATTATAATACTAATATTTGTAAAATAATACCATTTAGATAATATTAGACAAAGCATATGTATAAATCCTAAATAGTATTTTTTTGATATCAATTTCGTTCAAACAAATTGATTTAGTTAGATTTCCATAGCCATTTAAATTCTTGTGTGCCAAATTTTCCAAAAATATTTTTAATTTATCACTCTAGCACTCATCAAGTCTGACTAATATTAAATTTTTGATTTAAAAAATAATAGTTCTCGCAAATAAGATTTATGATAGTAATGTTTAATTTTTCTTTATTTCATGCATTATATTATGGTTGTTGATTTTATATGAAATTTTATAGATTAGTTTTAAATCTTATCAAAATCAAGACAAATGTGAGCGCCAAACGTTTGCCGAAATAAAAGTATTCGTATTTACAAGTCGGTATATGAAGATGAAACACATTTAAAATTCATACGACATCTGTGGGCGGGTTAGTAAATTGATCCGGGACTCTGTGTCCGCTGAAATGTTTGTTCATATTTTCAGGCTATACAAGGGTGTGATATCACATTATTTTAGCACCGCAAAGATTTCACATGTGATAAACAAAATCGCTGTAAGCCGCATCAAGGCCATGTTTTTTCCCTTTGAATAATTCAACAGGGAGAGAAAAAGAAGAGGCAAAAAAAAACAGGACAAAAATACCCCCGCGGGAGGTTTACGAGTATGAAAAGAAATGACATAAAAGGTTTCAGAAGAAAAACAAAATTAATGTGGGGCGACTGAGCGGGTGGAGGGGGGAGGGGAAGAGGTAGCAGGCGTTCTCGTGGAAAACGCCTCGAGAAATTTTCCCAAAAAGTGACGTGCCGTATTCAATTTTCAAGTGAGCCGGAAGCAAACAATAGTTTTTTTTTTCAGCTCAGTTCTTTGCTTAAAATATTAACAGTCTTTTCGATATGGCCGCGGTGAACACTTACGTTAATTATTTGTTTATTTTATTATATTTGAAGCTAATAAAAATCGAAGGAATATCTGGCAAGTAAACTAGGTATATGACTTCAAAAACTAATGAATTATTCAATAGAAAGTAATACTGAAGAGGTTTTCTTAAAGAGATTTTTCAGAAATCTGCCCTTTAATTCAATCAAAATTTAAAAACTGACAAAATATTAACGATTTTTTTACTATTATATATTTATAATTTTTAACATTGTAGCGTACATAAATAAAATTGATTCAATCATTTTTAAAAAAATCGAGTCTAACTTCTCCAAGTTAAAATTAGAGTCCCTTAAGGATCGAATCTCTTCTCTCTTTTGTTCATGATTTACACGAGCCTAATTTCGATTCCAAAAAGTAAAAAAATACCCTCTTGGCGCAATACGTTGATAACACTGCCATAATCAGCCGCAGTAAAAGCCCTTTCAAAAGGATGTGGCAATTGGTAATTCAAATCAACCCTTTAAAGACACAGGCATCTTTTTTTTCTTTAAAAATAAAACAAATCCGCCTAATATTAATAAAAATATATATAAATTTACAAATATAAATCTCTCTATTTACTCTCTCGCTAACTACGACCCTAAATACTCTCAATCCTTCCTTAGAATTTCCCTACTAATACAGTTTAACTTCCCAAAAAAAAAGAAGTAGATAACAAAAATAATAGGAACTCGTACCATTCCTTTTCAAAACAATCATCTTTAACTTAGCTTAAAATAGTTAAAAAATCATTAACTTTTTGGAAACTTTTAGCTGCTCCTTTTCCTGTTTAAATAGCTTTCTGTAAATTTTATATTTCCTCTGCTTTTTCACTATTTGCTTTTACTTGTATATAAAACTTTATATTATTTCTCTATATATATATATTTATTTATTTATCATAAAGACAATGCGTGATTGGCATTACAGAATAACCCAGGTCACCAATCACGCATGAAACATAATAATAACATGAAAAATAACAATAATAACATGAACATAATAATAATGCATGAAATATAATAATAACATGAAAAAAAACAGCATATATTCATTTCTATATACAGTAAGCCCCCCCTATAACGTCCAGATAGGTTCCACGTTATAGGGGGGCAATTTTATTTTTTGATTTGAAGGAGATCAGTTCATCAAATATTTTAATTTTTTATTTTTTACATTTTTACTTGTTTACCGGCGCAAATGACTTGACTCGCGCGATGAGCGATATCCTTTTGTATTTTGGCTGATGTGATCTTCCCCCAACTTGCGGGCAGGGAAGATCAACACGACATTTTATTAGTTAATTTTATTAAAATTATAAAATATTTTTATGAAAATTCTATTTAGCGTTTTAAAATATGTACGGAGAGACGTTATAGGAGGTTTACTGTATTATTACTTGTTTTCTTTTGTTTCTATAATCCTTTTTGAATAATAAAAAAAAATAGCATGTGGTTGTTATACACAGCTAAACATTTAGCTGTGTATAACAACCACATGTTAGTCTTTGATTTGTTACAACAGAATACTTGAAATTAAACTGGATAAATGTTTTATTAATTGATAGAATTTGATAAATTTTAACATATATATAAAATATTTGAAACAATTTAGTCGTAAACTGAATAAAATTATTCAACATGGCACGCAGGTCGCAAGATCGATAGTATAACAATTATCAGAAAAATTCTAACAAATGCCATAAAAACGAAGCCTGGCGAATGAATAACACATCGTAAAGCCAGATATTATTATTGATTCTATATATTTTTTTAAAAGAAAATGCGATTTTCCATTTTTACGTCATAGTAATAAATAGTAATACATATGCTAATAACAAAGCGCACGAAATTCTCGATTTGGGAGCGACACAACAGCGACAATGCATCCTGTCTAAATTTGCAAGTCCATATCAATTCAAGTTAACAAGTAGAGCTTGAGTTTCTCGAGAGACGGCGAGCTCTTTGTTGAGTTCAGCCGACACAACTGAAACTCCTGAAGATTGCCATTATGCAATGTCAGATGTTTCCAACATTGCACATAAACTGCATTCTTTAAAGAACCTCGCGGAAACTTGCTTACTTTACTCTGCTCATAAGAAAATTACAATTAAATTCATGACATTTTTATTAAATAATTGAAAATTTAACAATACAATTGATTCGAATGAAATATAAATGATTTATTTGATCATTGTATATTTATATATTATTTTATAATAAGTTGAGAATATCTGGACCAGCACTTTGTTTCTACTGACCGCCTCATAAATACAAGGCGCGTCCAGAGGAACTAGAAGCAACCAGATATATGCGCTCAGTACTTGTTGTACAGGCCGAAAGTTGAAGACTACTATATCTAGAGTACCTCTACATCATAGTGAACTTTGCCGACAACTTTGCAACAAACAGTTTGTTTACAAAATTATGAAAGCGTAATGCCGCAATAATTTAAGATTACGTGCAGCGTACTAATTATCATAATAATGGGGGAAGTATTTCAGCTGAACCAGAGTGATCGGTATCATAACTCGTGTAAACATATTCAAGACACGAACATAAAACATGTGAAAAATAATATTTTTCAAATTTTATTGACGTCAGAGCGTTGCCCATATTTTTTCAATCATGAATCGACCTTGTCTTTCACGTGGGCCATTGTGTTAAATTATGAATGAACAGCGATACGTTATTTCGGGACGTAAAATCACTGAAATGTACGCATATAAATCTGAAAATGACGAAATAACTCAGCGCGATTGGATGTTCCGTCGAATAATTTCCGTTTTTTGCGACTAGACACATTTCCGACTTTACATAGATGACAAAATTTGATTTATTTGCACAGTATCAAAGTTTGCAAGGGGAAAAAGCCGCACAGTGTGCTCTGCTCGTTTTCCAGCAATTTCATCAATCGAACGGAAATGTTTTGTTGAATGATAACAAAAAACGGAAACGTTTCCAATGCCATATTTTCAGCTGAAACGTGCTATCGCCGACCGTCGATGCATAAAATGCATTTTCCCATCGGATGGGATCGTAAATGAAAATTTTGCGCCAATTCAGCGAGAAATGTTTTATTGTTCCTATGATACAAAATATTTATAACCATTTTATTTAAATACATACAACACTTTTTTTCTAAAATATAACTCATGGCACCTATGATAAATCATATTTTTAATTATTGATCGACACTTTTGTTCATATATCAAGATTTAATTCATCTAATATATATTACTTTTAAAATGGTAAATATTTTCATACATAAACCACTCTAAATAATCTAATTTTTAACGTAATGCCTTAATTTTTGGATTGGATATCGGCTACCTTTTAAGATTCGGGTATAAAATATCAGGTTTAGAATTATGTTGATATCTTTAAATACTTTGTTAACTTATAACCAGTGTTCTAGCTTGTCATATTATTTCGATAATGTAAGTTAACTGAGACTGAACTAAGTTAGTAGTCGGATAGGTATCCGACGAAAACTATACATTCAGAGAATTCTTTATAACACTTGCCAGGGGGTATTTAAGTGAAAGAGCCCCATTAACTCTACATGGTTTATACAGATATTTATGTAGATAGTTTGGCGCGTTGGAAATAATCCATTTAATGCCGTCTATCCTTCGTTGAATAAATAATAATAAAACAAATAATATAAATTTCAATCGAACAGAAATAATATTAAAAATTAACCAGTGTCGTGGTTTAACACTGGAAGGGGATATAAGTGTGAGAGACTCATTCCCCTTGTATCTTTAGGATCTTTATATGAGTGAATGATGCTTTGGAATCTATATGTTATGCCATTTATTTATTGTAGTCAAATAAATAAATAAGCACCTTATTTTAGAACCAAACTTTCAATTTATTTTTTGCTATTTTTTTAAGGACTAAAATCTTCAATTTTTTGGTAACCGACAAACTCAAGGTGTGATAAAAAATAAAGTAAAGTTATCATTTTTTTTTATTATTTATTGTTCAAAATAAATTTTGTAAATCTGTAATTATCAAATCTGTTAATATCACCCCTTTAATTTTTTTTTTAATAACAACAATACTAAGATAATGTGTAAAATAACTGATAAAGGGCATAAATCTCTAGTCGAAATACCACACAATAATAATTTTATCTAAAAAAATACATCTACATTCTACATAAAATACTTCTACGTTTTTACATAATTTATTCAGCATAGCCGTGTCGATATTGGGTACCCAAAGTTTTTGATCTTTCCCGAACTCATTTAATATAAATCATAGATGTCACAAACTTTTAGTATTTGTCTAAAAAGTCTAAAGAATGAATATTATAAATAATCTTTGCTCTTTACTGTGCGTAATTGAGAAAAATAAATAAATAAAAAACAAGTGTGTATGAGATCGTCAAGAATGTTGGGCTTCGTCTTGAGAAATTCTCACCACAACGTAGCACCTTAGTCATACGAGTGCTATACGATGCATTGGTCCGGAGCTTGCTCGAATCAAGTTCCATTATATGGGCGCCTTATGACGCCTCGAATTCCCTCAGATTAGAGAAGATACAGAAGAAATTTCTTAGGTATCTCTACATGAGGGAGTTTGGATTCTACCCAAGTTTATACCCCAGCGCATGGGTGCAGGGTTGCCCGTTGGGGTATATAACCTTTGAGAAAGAAGAAGACATCGATTTAATGGCAGCACTAAGCCATTGGTTGGCGCAATACATAACCCTTGTACTAAAGTGAGTTGTCCTTATGGCGCCACCTCACTACCATCGAACCCGTTCACGTGTGCTTTTTTTCTCTTTCCGCCAAAGGCGAGGATACTACTCAAGAACTCTCCGGTAGCCAGAGCTACATTTTGCTCAACCATTTGGCCGAATATGTGGATATATTCGATGTCAAATATAGCCGTTTTGTTGATATCCTATATGAAATATTATAATTCTTTTCTTCAATTTATTGTAATATAGGTTTGTAATATATATTTTCGTTATGTAATATATAATATTTGTTATGTAATATATATTTTCTCATGTATTATTATGTGTTATGCGTGATTGGCGAACTGGGCCATTCTGTAATGCCAATCACGCATTGTCTTTAAATAAAATAAATAAATAAAATAAATAAAAAATATTCGCTGCTGTTGCCATGTACGCGATGTTTTTTCTCGCTCGCATCCGTGACCATGTGCCGAGTGCGAGTAAAACGTACAATGCTACGAACCTACAGAGCTCAAAAGCTACGAGAGCTCAGCTTTATGAATAATATATCAATATCTTGATTTGAAATGCTTGGGGTGTCTAAGAGACCCCCTTCGGAGGGCTTGTTTTTGAGCCAACATGACTGATTGGTTGAAAATATCTTTTCAATATGAAGGTAAATTTTAAATAATATTTTTTGGTTAATATTAATTTGGTACAATATAATCAATAGAATAAAGATAATCGAAGTCTTGCGCATGGCATAAAAGTATTATATCAAGATATAATTAGTATTTTATAAATAAATTGAAACTTTACCTGTCATGACTCTGCAAAGCAGCATAAGTATGAATAGGAATGATGCGAATCCTGGCGATTGATGAAGTCGAGCCATCCTAGTGAATTTCGTTCGCCGACTACTTCACAGTTTGATATCATGCCATTTCACTCACACACACTTTAAACACATATATTTTGTCTCACTCAACATATATTATATATGTTGTATTAAACACAGTATAACATGTCTTTATTAAACACCTACAATCAAGAAAAACGTTTTTTAAATAATGAAAGTTTCATATATCAAACACCTAACTACGTATGGCTTTAACACTCGGGTTGTTCACAACAATCGTGATTTACTGTTCCCGGTGCGTGCTTAAAGAAAATTGTACGGGGGCTTTAATTTACGAGCGAAATTTGTTAAAGAAAAGTGTGCGAAAAAAAATATTTGCGTTTAAAAAAATATGGGAGCGGATTATGGTAACGTCTGCGAAAGAGATTTTAATAATATACATTCGAAATTAAGTGTTATTATCGGACGGTAAATAAAAAAATCAGTTTTGTCCCGTCGCTCGTCGAACTTCGATAATGGAATTTCGATGACAAGGTTGAATTAATATCCGATGGAAATTGTCAAAGTGACATGTTGGACTGCGAGCCTAGTGCCTGGAGAGACTCAGACCTTCCGGTATTGAGAAAATTCAATTGACTCCGATCGTGCTTTGAATAATTCTTCTCCGTTTCAGCATTACCGGCCGATAAATAAATAGCCGCGCTAACCCGAATTCTATTAGATTTAAATAAATAAATAAATAATGGCGAACGTAGAGAATAGTTTCGGTAGTATTATCTGAAAAGTGAACCGTGTCTCTCCAATTTGTACAAAAGTTTTATATCTCTTATACCACAGGACATTTTATTTGTAGAGGTAAAAAATACATAGAATAGCTCTTTGGCTCGAACGATAGCGTCAAAGTGGTCAGTACTTTTCTTATTTGTGGCATTAAATATTTTTCTCAACTTATAAGGACACAGAATTAAATCTTTATTTTTTTATTTAATATCGTCTGTACAATATTTGAGGTAGCGATATTTTCACGTTGAATATCATTAATTATTAATGATTGGTTTTGACTGTACTGATTATTAATAATTTCATAACATAAGTTTCTCGCAAATAATCTGTATTTTTCATTTGTTTAATGAACAGATACTACATATTTTCCTTTTGATTGACTCGGAGTCGTTCATTTTACAGAACTTTTTGAAGCTTTGCGACGCTGTTAACCAAAGTCTTTTCTTGTAGAGGATTTTTACTTTATTTGACATCGATATGTCATCATTTGAATATCTCCAATAAGTTAGTTTTTTGGCTTGTATTCCATGGAATGCGTTAAGAATTACCATGCTTCAAAATTTTGTATAGACCATCATAGAGAACAAAGTGGAAGGTATTTGCCTTCCACTTACAGTAGCCGGGGACAAAGAAGCTGTCATGGCTCCACAACATTCTCGAACGTAACGGTTTGATTGATTCATCTAGCGAATAATAATGAAAAATATTCTACAAAAACTCAGTAGAACGTCTATGTGTCTTCATATGGATCCATTTGAAAAAGGAAAAAGTCTTCTATCTATCAGAAGAGAGACGTAAATGCTTTTGTGATTCTTGAATTTCATAGTTATTGTGGAGTTTTCCGATTGCTATTACGCAATATACCAACAATTATGAAATTATAAAGATGCTGCAGTAGTTCAGAGACAAAATACATTGAAAATAATGAGCCATCCATCAATAAAGCACGATTTGCAATGCTCTGAAAAACCGTAAAAGACTACTCGTATTGGAAAATCGACAAAAACTTGATTTTGCGTAATATTAGTATAACAACAGATGCATATAACAAATACAATATTTAAGCGATACTGGTATCGAACTTATACCTGTCCCGTTACTTTTTGACCGCACCGCTCTTCACACAGACAAGAAAAATAAAACAACAGGTATCGTATGGTATCGAATGTAAAGTGGCGGTGTTGCGGCAGGTTCTGGCTGGCAATAACAGAGAAGCAACAATCCGAGCGGAGCCACTTGTTGGCGGCGCGAGCAACAACCTCAGGGCTAGGGGCTGGGGGGCGGCCCCGGGGCGCGGGGGGCGGGGTATTGCGGCCCCCATGCAGGTCCGGCGGCAAGCGGGCGGACTACGACCATGCCCCCCACGGCCCGAGGCCCGGCCCAATGGAACCCCCCATGGGAATGCGTCTCAATGATGTCGATGGTTTCTTCAGTCAACTGCTTTTTTGGCCCCGATCTCCGACCGGCGTCTGGTGTACCACTAAATAACGGGATCGACTAATTCGGAAGAAAATTGGAAAGAGTCGAGAAAAACCGGAATTTTTTTCTGATTAAATCAACAGGGAGTTGATATAATGCGAATGCGGAAGTGATCTTATATTCAGGTTTATGGAGATCATTAACCTAATTATGTTTCAAGCGGGATTACAGAGAGTGTTATAAAACGGACACAATCTAATACTATAAAAACATGCAATTACATATAGAGATTTGTAGATTTTCATCATTATATGTTAAATAAAGAAGCTCGATAAAAACAGTTACTAATCATTAACGAGATGAGAAAGAATTTTAATAATTTATGAATGAAAATATTCAAAATTTTAATATGTGTGAACGATGAAAACACATTGCCTATGGAGCGAAAGTGAGGTGGAAAATTAAGTGAAGCATCGTTTATTACAAAAAAAATCATAACTCTTTTATTAACCAGGGTTATGGCGTGTTAGTAACATGCATATATGACGATATTGCAAGTTAACCGTGACTGAGGTAAGTTATTAGTCGCATAGGTGTTCGACGAAAACTGTAAATTATTTATAACACTGGCCAGGTGGTATTTAAACGTACCCGTCATAGCTTGGAGGTAATTACAATCAAATTATGATTGTTAAAGTTAAT
>JAGXCT010037013.1:96799-123853 GCA_022495035.1 Philopotamus ludificatus
TAAATAAATAAAAAAAAAATATAAACTTAAACTTCAACATTAATTGCATAGTTACTGCAAAAAAACAATTGATATATTATAGCAGGGGTCAACAAACTCTTTAGAAACGGGCGAATTAAAATTTTAACAAAACATGGTTTGAACATGGTCTTTTAAATGTTGAATTTTAATATTTATATTGGCTTGGGTGTAAAATTTCTAGCTTATTAGCCGTTGGGTTCCTGGGATTAAGTCAGTATTGGACGTGGCGGCGATGGTGGTTGGCACGATCATGGTTTCGTAGATTCTACGGAGCTATAAGGAGCCAGGCCGCTATCCAGGCCAATTCGGTGACGTGTGTGCAACAGGAGGTGCTCATAGCACCCCATCAGATCGTAAATTAAATACGAACTGACCCTAGCCTCTTCTGATTATTATTGTTACAATCCCCCCGTTAACAGCTCTCGGGTTCATGGCGACCTGACCCGTTTCGAAGAGCCTAGATAATCTGAAAGACGACCGTCATAGTCCTGGCATCAGGATTGGGACGAACATGTCTCTGCTGGAGATCGCGTAGTATCCTCCAGGTGGCAAAGACCCGTCTCAGAGTTAGAAGGCCACTTATGTATGTATGTATATTAAATGGTGTTCATTTTGCAGTAAACCATATATTTTGAATAAATGGTTATATATGTATGCACTTGCCGCATTTGCCCAAAATATTTTCATGATCTGAAAATCTTTTTTGGATTGCAACAACTGTTAAGTATCAAACCAAATAAAAAAATATTCGCAATAAAATACAAAACGTTGCAAAAGTTACAGCTGATCAACCGCGCTTCGGATATATACAAAAACGCTTTTGACGTGGAATCCACGACCCTCGTAGGCAATGAGTACAGTTGCATTAAACAAAAATAGAAGAATACTTCCAATTGTTTAAGCAAAAACATTATGAAAACGTATGTGTACTATGACCTAGATTAAACAATCCAAAAAGACAAAAAAAACGTTTAGTGCAAAGTCTGGTACTCTCAATTTTTATTTTCGGCGTAGAAACCTGGAGCATAAAGGAAAATATGAAAAAGAAAATTGATGCCTTTGAAATGTGGTGCTGGCGACGTCTGCTAAGAATACCATGGACTGCTAAACGCCCAAACGTGTCCGTTTTAAAAGAAATGGGGAACTACAAAGAAGACTGACTTTAGACCATATGTCTCAAAAGGATTCTTCGATACTTTGGGCATCTCGCGAGAAGAAACGATAGCTTGGAGAAGCTCGTCGCGCTTGGAAACGTACAAGGACGAAGGGAAAGAGGCAGGGTGCCCATCCGCTGAAGTGACCTAGCGAAGACCGCCACAGGCTTCACCGTAGTAGCTGCGATGCGGGATGCAGAATACAGAGAATCCTGAAGAGACAAAATCAAGAACTTTAGGAACGAGAATGATCACGATCCTCAGACATGAGGGTGCCGACCAAAGAAGAAGAAACAATGCAAGCTCAATATTTAAAAATTTATTAAGAATTAAATAATGGATGCTTCATAATTGTCTGATTTTCCAAAATCCAACAACTATATGGAGAAAAACAAAAGCAACAATCTACATTACCATCGTCCGATAACGGATAAGGCACATGAAGAAGACGAATAATTAAAAATCACCGTCCTTTGACTTCTTCAAAAGTAGCGGAAGTTTCTGGACACCGTAACAATTTTACTTTGGACAAATCTTACAATTCACAATTTAATATTAATAAATTATATAATAGACTCTAAGCAGAAACAGATAAATCAGAATATCACTGAAAAATATTGATTTTTTTAAGATAAATTTATCTACACATTAAATAAAATTAATAAATAAACATTCAAAAAGTCACATAAAAACACTAATTGCGTTTACTAATATTATTTTTTAATAGTAAATATTTAAATCATTCCCTACATATTTCAAACAAAAATTTCATACAAAAATAAAAGATGAATGTATTTTTTAAAATACAAGGCAGGTGACCTTTGTTTATTTACACAATTATAGCGAAACTGAATGGACAGTGTTGATTTTTCGCCTGGGAGAGTTATTCGAATCATTCGCAAAAACGAACTTGGCAAACGTTGTTTTGAACAATTGAAATAATATGTCTAATAATAGAAACAATCAATTAATTAAGGCTAAAAATTTCATTATCAAAATATTTTAATATTAAATTCATAAAATAAATAATAATGTGCGAGAATCATTATATATAATAATTAAAAATCATATACGTGCGTGTCCCCAATTCGAAGTTGTATCGACAAACGCACGCGATTCGATACATCGATTTATCACAAGGTTGCTGTGTTTGATATCACTGTTTTTCATGTCATCCAGTAATATGTCTCAATTTTCCGCCTCATATTTATCGGCATTAACCTATCAATCAGGTTTCCTACCACAAATCTTGTCGAAGCCCATTTCTTCTCTTCCTGTTTTTATGTCAACGCAACATTTGTACGAATCACTTTTGTACTTTCCCGGAAACGTTTTATTTCCATCGAGCAGATAGTGTCGACAAATAAATATTTTATATTAATTTATATAGCAGGTTAGATCAACGAATATTAGAAATTAATATTATATTCCATTTATATGATCGAAAATAATTTAATACTAATGCATTCGAATGGAATTATAACAAAAAAAAATAAAAGCCCAGTCATTATGTGCAAAAAAAATGAGCACCTAATGGAAAAGCGAAATTCATCCATACAAAGAAAAATAAAACGGAGAGAAAAACGAAATAGAATACCTCAAAGGTTACTTAAAAGAATATATCAGTCTGGATCGTCGTTAAAAGCTTTGTAGATAACAATCAAGGTCTATAATTTCCATTTTTATTTATACACAGAACTAAATAATGGATTCTGTTATAAAAATGTTCATTAAATCAATTAAATACATATATACGTATTTAATGTTCACGTGATCCGATACACAAGTGTGTCGTGTCATTTATTTCTCTTATCATCTATTTTCGTCACATAAAAGTATTCGTATCAAATATGAGAATAAGGAAAAAAAAATTCAATATGACAAAAAATAGAATAGATAGAATTTCATACCTGTAACACATATTTCATTTCACTTTATACTACAGAAGAAATATTTTAGCATTTTTTTATGTCATAGGACCGAAAAGCGCGTGGAAACTCATTCAAGTAAAAAATTTACGGGATAAAAAAAATAGATGTATATCGCGGAGTATGAAAATATTATCTTGGATCATTTAATAATATATATATTGTATTTTTAAACGGTTATAATTTTAGTATTTATACTCTGTGACTATACTGTAATTAAAATTAATTTAAATAAATGAAGTTTTCGTAGAATTTAATTTTAAGATATTTAAAATTATATACATAGCTATTCTATTAAATAAATAATTAGTTCCAGGATATTTTGTGTAATATAAAAGTCGCACGTATATGTACAATTTGTATCATAATATTATATATAAAGAATATTGGTATTTTCAGAATTTGATGATCATAAACAAATTTTATTTAATTAACTTTAATATATTATTATTAAAATGTTTTTCTTTATATTTAAAAAATAGTATGATTCAAAACATTTATCATAAAAACATAGGCCCAGGTGTACCACATGAAAGTAAAAAGGGGATTTATTGGGGTCGATGATATATTTTTCGGTTTTAAAATATTATTATTGTATCAAAAAAAGATCAATTGATATTGATTTTTCACTACAATAAGATATGATTAGAGAATAGGAAAAGTATAGTTTTAGAAAATTAAATCAATTTTTATACAAGTGTTTATGCCAACTTTATAATTGTGAAGATTTTCTAAAAAATACACTAAATTACTCCTTATCACCGAATCATGGTTTCTTGGTTTTCCTCGTTCTTACTAGTTTAACGTTGAATTAAGAAAAAACTAAAAATCAATTAAATATTACAGAATGAATTGATACCGAACTATTTTGCAATTACTATCTGTGCTTCTGAAATCATGTTTATATCTGTACAATTAAAAATGAAAATTGGAAGTATGAGAAATAACCGTGCTGCCAAACCAATGTTACTTTGGACTTCAATAGCATCTACAGTCAACATTCCTCTCAAAAATGACTAGTCAAGCTCCACATGCCCGTCCTAACATACGAGTCAGAATGTTGGGCTTTGACAAAACAAGATGAAGCATCATTGAAATTTACCGAAAGTTGGAGCGACGTGACGGCAGACCGGATAAAGTGGAGAAGGGTGTTGCACGAGTCCAGGGCTTTACCATAGGGTTGTTGCATCTATGATGATGATGATGATACTGATTTAATTAGTATTTTATGCCAACGAAATAAAATTTATTAGGTTTAGAAACAAAATATTCGTCGATACCTTTTTTTGACTTATTTTTGATAAACAATGTTGTATATATCGACACTATATGATAATCTAATGAACCTAAATCGGGAACCATATGACGGTTAAAGAATAGTACCCCATTTAAACTCTTTGTTTTATTTTTATTAATTTTCGATATATGGGGTCGGGAATTGTCATGTTGTAATAAAATTGTTTTTTTAAATAAAAACAGTCTCATAAACTTTATTGCTGCATTCCAATTTTCTAGTTTGGTCACAGTATACTTCACTCGTAATTGTTTTACCGCAAAGAAGGACTTTGTAAAAAATATGTCTTTTGTATACCACCATACACTCAAAAGCACTTTTTTTTACTGTTGAACCCGGTCGAGGGGTTGGTTTGCAATCTGCCCCTTTAAAGGCATCGCCGTTAAAGTCGTTGGGTTGTATTCAGTACCCATTTTTCCGGTCCAGTCATCAAATAGTTAAATACTGAGTTTTTGCATTTTTTTCGATTATTTTTACGTCTTTTGCATTCTTGCCGATTTTTTACAGATTTTCTTTCCCACTATATGAGTTTCTAAGCTTCTCAGCTAATTATCGTAAAGTCAATGTCGAATATGATTTAATTTCTTCACGTCATCATCCACCATCTCATAACTTTTTTGTTTTAAGGATTGTTTTTCAAATTACCGCTTTTAAATTGTTTAATACTTATAAAATTAATGCGAAGTTCAAACATAATAAAACAATGTTTTTACATATTTGCATTATACGAGATTTTATAGAAAGAATATATGGAGTATTCTAAATTGTATCATTTACTGCTCCTTTAGAGAACTTGAATGAATTTTCTTTTATTCGTTATTAGTCTAATCTGAATATTATTTAATTTATATTTCCAATTAAATTTTCTTAAATGACGTTAACGATTTTGTCATAATGCTTACGAGTTATCAGCTGAATTTAATTAGCTTATATCAATTAATTCTATCGCTGGTTATATTTATTGTAGTTTACTTCTAAAAATACTAGCTAAAAATCCATTTTTCCTCTATTAATTTCCATTATCTCCGATTAGCTTTATAGCTTTGACCGATTTCCTGCCCCCTTTTTTTGTATTATATATTTAATGTTAACTTCTATAGACAGCCCTTAATGTACAATTTATAATAACTCTCATAACTTGTCCTAAAATATAAGCATGAATTTTATATTAAAAAGAATCAGGTTTTATTTATTAAATATATTCAGGATCAATATGCACTCGATAGAGACAAAATGTAAAATAACCTACATATGAAGGGTTTGTGTATTAATATATAACAAAAAACTGAATAAAATATTATTAATATGACAGGACAGTGGAAAATTTCTTGCCTTATGTGAACTCGTGAAATTTATTGGCGTGGAATATTTTATTTATAAATATATTCAAGATCAATATGCACTCGATAGAGACAAAATGTAAAATGACCTACTTATGAAGGGTTAGTGTATTAATATATACCAAAAAACTAAATAATATATTCTTGATATGACAGGACAGTGGAAAATTTCTTTCTTCTTGGAAAATTTCCAAGAAGAAAGTTGGAATATCCTCGTACGTTTATGAAATGTTCTATTTGAATCTTCATTTTAACGTACGAATTTCGAAGCATTTTCCGTGAAAAATTTTACATCAATACGTAATATAACAATTGTTTACTTATTGTTAATATTTGTTATTATATATTATAAATAATAGTATAAACATCGCCTTAGCATATAACCTGATCACTATAACAAATACCACTAAGCAAAAAAGGTAATAAATAATTCATGAAAAAATAACAATTGAACCCTCTATTATCTTTATTACAAATTTAAATAACAGCGTCGAAATTTCAAAGATAAATCATTACATTTGTAATATAAGGCAATAGAAATCTCAACTTTTAATGCTTTAAAAAACTCTTTCTCATTATTCTGTTTATTTATTTTCATGTAATTGTTTATTTAAATAATATTTTTGTCATTAGATCTATTTAAAAAATAATACGTGTACCACCCGTTCGACTAATTAGATGAAAATAAATTATTAACGATCTACCGAAAGCAATATCGGCTTGTCCGTGAAAGCCATTACTTTCTTCTCGTTGGACATTCCGCGGATGCCGTTCGCTGAGTCATGCGGATATTGGTGCGGGGCCATCGCCAATATTAAAGTCAGTCTCTCCAACAAAAGTTTCCAACGGCAATAGCGGCACTTCTTTGTCCTGGACCATTTATCAGCCGGGAGCAACTCCCGAGGGTTTGTCTCCGCGCGTCTCGCCCCATTCGTCATCCGGGACTACGGAACGGACGCCTGGAACCAATCGGGTCCATTGCTCAATTACTGTATTGAAATATCGCTTCCAATTTAATACAATTAGCAGGGAATGTTATGAACGATGTTGCGGATTTTTATATATGTAAATGTGCGTATTAATTATTTATTTATATTTCATACGGGTAATGATACTTTATGGGTATAAATTAGAATAAAAAAAAATACTTTTTATTTTATTAAATGTTTTTATTGTGGTAGGAATATGTAAAAATACCTAATCTTTTATAATAACAAATGGAAGTATTCATTTATTTAATACATTGTGTAGATCAGGGATGCACAGACTTGTTACAAGCTAACGTGACTTTTGGGATGATCATTACAAAATATGAAGGTTTGACAACAATTAAAAAAAGCATTTTCATATGTGGTATTTTTCTGCGGCAATTAATTAATTTTAGGTCTCATAACTTTGAATCATACATATATATTTATTAGAAACGTCAAAAAAGTTATCCTTCACCCGTGCATAAGTAGAAAAAGTAAATAACTCCTTAAATATAAAAAAAATATATATTTCAGTAACTCCGACAAATCCTATACGCCTCTCCAATCAGGCGTCCGCCCTGCCTCAACTTATTTTTAAAATTAAACTTATAAAAATATATTTCTCAGATACATAATCAAAGCCCCGTGGTTTACCAGGAATTCTGACGTACGAGAGGATCTTAACTAACTGTATAAAAACAATTGACATCTTTTTTTCTAATTCCCTTTTTTAATTTAAAAATATAACCGCTTTAATTAATTTCAAACTTATTTCACATAAATATTAAAATTCTGGGCATCCAAAATGAATTCTTTGTCAATTATCCCCAGGTAAAGTTGAAAATGACGAAGAATAAAACCAAATTCGTCTCTCTTAATTACCTCTTATCACACCATTTGATAGTGTTTTTATCATCTTAGTCCACTTACATTATTCTTTACAACTAAATCCAAAATAAACAACAAAATATTTATAAATAAAATATAATATTCGATGTGATCTTTGATGAAAACAAAAAGAGGCCTAACCTCACTCCACAAAGACTAATAATATGCTATGGTATTGGCTTTATGTGTATCGTTTTATAAAAAATAAGACTGTTCCCTCTAAAAATAAAAGAAGTAACCGTCAATGTGGCTGGAAAACAACCGAGTCGTCTGAAAGGGGTCTTTCAGAGACCCCAAGCATTTTAAGGCGAGATATTGATGATTTTTTTGAATCTATTGACATTTTTTTAAATGGATTAGTCTAAGAATTAAACTCGGTCGCAGACCGAGCTCTTGCAGCGCGTGTCACTTACCCGTTTCGCTCGCACTTGGCACATCGTACCGGATGCGAGCGAAAAAAACATCGCGCCCATGGCAACAGAATCATATATTGTGGTTTTTATATTCTTTTCGCAATTGTCGACAATAAAGAACAATGATTATTTATAATATTTATTCTTTAGACTTTTTTTGACAAAAACAAAAAGTTTGTGTCATGAAGGATTTATATTAAAACATAAAATAGAAAGAAGAATAACATATAATATCAATAACACAGGTTAAACACGTTTTGATAAATAATCCCTTTGAAAAAAATCGACAAAAATCATTATAACATAAACCGTCTGTCAAAAATTCAGCTGCAGGTCGATCAAGTTTCAAAATATAACGCTGATTACCGCCATCATAAAAAAGAACGATAAGGATACTGTGTTTTCATTTCTAATGAGTACGGAAAAAAGATACTAAATAATGATTGTTTTTAACGACTAATTCCTTGGATATTTTATGTCTTCCTAGGTTTTTATTTTCTGTAATTTCTGTGAAAGATTTTTTTTGGCCAAAAACAATGTAATCCCCCAGCTTTCGTGTTCATCAGACATGGATCCCTTTGGATTCGCTCCTATTTTCAATGATAAACTTAACACTATTATAATAATTTCGCTTCCGAAGTGCTTTTAAAATTTGAAAAAGCGTTGGCACTAGTATATGATTTAACTCAAATCAGTTTTTTTAAGGAGACCGTAAGTTTTTCATATATTTTTTTCTATCAAACCTCTTATTATTATGTATTTATGACTTATTGATATTTTAACACATTTAGAATATGTGTCTTAAATCAGCTAATCTGTGCCGTAATCTAAAGCGTCTGGCACTTATTTTTTTATTTTAGACGACAATGCAAAATTTATTTTAAATCTATAAACAAAGATTATTTCTTTTAATAAAAAAAATATTAAATATTTAAGTAATTGCAGAAGAGTCTTCAATACATTCAGAACTGTGCCAGATGAACCGAATAAACTTTTTTATGTCACCAATCAAGACTGTTTTGCTGTTAGTGCCATTACCTCCAGTCGAATTTAGGTTCAAATAATTAATATTTTACCAAAAAAGTTGTAGAGGTCGATAATCATCAAGCTTGTTCTTGGATTTATTTATCTGCGCTTCGAGCTTTCAGCTCTCTGCACCACTCGCTGAATTGGGTCAGACATTTCTTCGGGGTTACTTTGGAGCTAATGAGCGATTTATTTGAGGGTCTGTATATAAATATATCTCAACATAATTGCGGTAATTCGCAATGCAGTGCAAAAAATAACGTTTGTTAAGCATAATCACATAACGCTTGTATTTTATGACTGAGTCGGATTACATAAGGTTGTGAATTTTATGATATAGTTTTTTAAAATAATATTTTTTTTATATAATATTCTAAATTGGAATCGTGAGGACAGAATCGTTTTTGGCAAGTGTATAAAACTTGTGTTCTCGCTTATTGCACGCTTGTAGGCGTATATATTTTCGCAAGGAGCTCACTTCTATTCATATAAACATTTCATATTCTCGGCGCGTGGCAACGTAGGAAATGGAATTTTAACGAGACCCGTGTATTACTTATGTATCAAAGGGGTCGCTAAACGGTGGGTCGGGATTATATGGAAATATTGTCGGTTGAAAATATACAGAAAAATTAAGGTGGCGTTCATGGATAGATATTCGGTGACACGTGTGCTTTGACTTGAATTGTTTGTATTGATAAAATATAAAATATGGCTTCCGTATTCCGAATACAACGCCATAACATCTGTGGGGAATGAACAAATGAAAAACAAGAAGCAAACACGATAAAGAAAATAAGAAGTGAGTTTCTGGAGTACAGGTGTGCTCTGGATGCATACGTACATATGGGTACAGCCACTGCCATCAGGCGGACTCACTTCACTATAAGATTGAAAAGACACAGACCGATATACATAGAGATGGATTTTTATTTATTTTATTCCCGGGATACGTAGCTGGATGCATTTTCTCGGCGATAGAGATATTAAATTATCCAGCATAAAAGCTATTGGGAATACCAACAAGTGTCCAAGAGTCTGTTCATATGATTCAGTTATTTCAAAAATTTACACCGTAAAATCGCGTTCGGACTTTAAATATATTTTCAAACATTATTCTCTCTATAGTTATTCGATATGTATTGCGCAGATTTACAAGTGCTAATCAGTTGTGCGGATTAATGAAAGCTCGATTTTTTATTTTCGCTCGGGTTCACGTTACAAATTTTATTCAAAGCGAAAACAAAACGGGATAAGCCTTATTAATCCGTCGGGATTAATTACAATACTCGATCCGGGCTTTTATCATAAAAAATAAATTATTTTTAACGTGTATTTATGTATCACTATCAGTTTGTTATCATAAATTTGATTATTAGGCAATGTCGTGGTTATCCAATTCCCATAGGGGTAAATTATGGTGTCAAATGCAGTTATAATGGAATTGGCATATTAGAAATTCCGCTTATCAATTCCATTGATGTCAACATGAATAAAGGTTTATCGATATGACATATAAGGTTAAATAATATAAATAATGTAATTATAATACCATATTAAAAATGATAAATGTTGTTCCATGAAGGCCGAGAAGACGACGCAGAAAAAAGCCTTCGATGCCCGAAAGCATCAACAGCCGACGACAACGTCAAATAAATAAAGAAGATGATTATAGACAATGAACAAATCACCATCAAGGAGTTTGCTAATAATATGGATATATCATTTGACTAATGTCAAGCAACTCTTTATTTTTTTTTAGGTATGAGGCGTGTTGTAGAAGTTGTGCTTCCAAAACCTGTTCTGAATAAACATTACTCTGAAGTCAAACTCCTCAAACAGGTCATAACTAGCGATAAAACAAAGATGTGACGTCGAAAATGAGGCCCGGAGGTCTAAATGGAAGCTTCTCATAGAGTCAAACTGAAAAAACTCGTCGAGTATGATCTAATGGAGAGGTTTTGCTAACTGTTAAATAAGGAGTACTAATTTAAGACTCTATGCCGTTTTCATGTAGCCATGTGATGGGAACAAAATTAAATTCAAAGAAACAAAATTGGCATTACATATTTAAAAATAAACATAAAATTTGGCTATCTATTTAGGCTATTTAGGGTAGAATTCAGAGTATGGTATATATTTTTATACAGAATAGTTAGATTTTATTTTTGATAATCATCCAAAGCCCAAACTTACTCTGCCCATGGATCCCTTCTTACAGCAACAACCTGATTATGAATTCTCATGTAAAATAACATCTATATAACTGCAAAATTACAAATTTAATTTTGTGACGTAATAATAAAACATTTCAAAGTAGTATTTACTGACGTTACTATTCTGTTTCTTTTTTTCGAGACTCAGGCTCAAAATCAGTGGCGGCTGGTAGGTAAAATACTTGGGGGTGCTGCGGAATATTAAAAATTAAAAACGTATATTTCGCTCGTATTTTATTTAAAATATAAAAAGTAACGGCTTTTTTGTGCCGCTTTATAAAAAATTCTTGTTGTTTCTATATATTTGTATGAAAACTTTTCAGTTTATTGATCTATTTGCAAAAGAGTTGTGGGCAATCTCCCCAATCAGGGATAACCAATTGAAGAATGTCTTCTAATCTTTGGCTAGCTAAGGCAAAAATAAAGAACATTTGATATTATACTTTTTTAGTTTTTAGTCATTTAGTAATTTTTTGAATTAATTAAATTGAGCAATCGTTGTCTTTATTTTCCCGGTGTTATAACAATGAATCAAAAAGTGCATAAAATCGATACAAACATGCTCTTTTAGATAACCAATCTTTATTTCGAGTAGTGAATGATTATAATCTTATATTTTTCTAAACAAAATTGAGCAAATAATCTCCATTTCGATTTTATTAATGTATTAATAATTTAGTGAACTCCATAAGCGTTCACTATGATTTTAGGGGATTAAATATTGTCGATGAATTACACAATGATTACATATAATATTCAGTAAATCTTGTATATGTGTCGTCCTATTATTGCAGGAGCACCGTCAGAAATAAGGGAGAACAATTGCTTAAGGCTAAAGCATTTACATCGAAAAATCTTTTTAAATTATTAAATATTGTATCGCCTTTCATTTTTACAATACACTTCGTTTCCTGCAAAAGCTGTCTTGTCAAGCTGTATAGAGAGTTCAAATATTGAGTACCTTTAAGTACTAAAATTTTATAGAGTTCTTCTTATTATATCAAAAGCTGGTTTCATGGTACATTTAGCTGTGTATAAATAAAATAAATATTATAAAAAGCAGTCCATTGTGATCTCAATAACATATTGCATTAAAGTTTCATATTATGAAAAAATGATTTAACTATGCCACAAATTCATCGGTCACAAAAACCCCTTGTGATCCGTAAGGAACCACATTAGGAACCACTGATCTTAATCAAATATAAATTAGAGAAAAATGTAAATATCTGATGCTTCATTATGTTAAATATATTTTTTATAAAGTAGTTTATATTAAAATTATATAATTAAATATTATACGAAGATCTTATATCGTGTCTTAAATTCTTTGGTCGAGGCTCCTTTATCATATTTAATTAGAGCTCGGGTTCCAAAACTTTGTTCGCATAGATTCGTTGTAGAAAATGGGAGCGAAATTGCGATATCCACGGATGTACTCGCCAAACCGCAATCCAGAATTTTATTTCTAGCGTCCCTCAATTCATGAAATTCCTTTAGAACATTCGAGCAAAGTATTTGTGCAGAATTTTCAGCGTTAGTTGCCAAAGTATTTTGAATCGAATCGTTTTGTATTAATTACGTAATAACAATTAAATTATTTTATTTCATAAAATCGTTTAATACATTTATTAACTAAATATTGTGATAATTTTAGTTATAATATGTATTTTATGGACGATAAAGTGTGATGTGTTTGTGTGAAGTGTAATTGTTTGTGGATAAAGCAACAGTGCAATAGTCAAAGTAGATTTAATTTCGTCGGTAAAGTACACCATGCTCAAAGGAGCAAGACAGGGATGTTTACTTTTCCAACATCTATTTAACTTATACAAGTATTAAATGAAAAGAGCACTTGGATCTGAAAAAGGCGAAACAAAATTTGCGAACCGAATAATTTATAATTCAAAACATGCAGATAACACAATGTTTATTTATTTGAACAAATAAAAAAATAGTAATTTTTAAAGAGGATCAAATCTGTGAAACCAAAATTAAGATAAGATAATCTTTAGGAATGGTGTATAGTTAGTTTGTTATTTTTCATTTTATTATTTGATATAAAACCTAAACCACAAAGCGAACAAAATAGTAAAATAAACTTTATCAATTGATATTTAATCAGATCCATCATGCATCAAGAGTCACGTAATAATGATGGTCAGAAGATGGCCCCAGAATCGCTTAAAGTTAAGTTGATCTGTGTTTGCTCATTCACATCACATTTTTTTACATATTACTGTTTATCAAGTGTATATTATTGAAATAAGATACAAATTTGAGTATTTTGTAGGATTCCATCCGAACGTAATCCACAATATCGCCATTTTTTTCTACCCAAAGCTCGTATTATAATGCGAAACATATCGCCGTGCACATTTTGCAATGCCGAATGCGATTTCGGGCCTTGTCCTGTCACGTCACAGGGGCCACAATCGCCCTCGCGCACTCTGGCAACACTTCCACGTCCAATTGATTTCCTTCAGCTGCCGCCGAATAAATTGAATTCGGTGTGAATGGAAAAATATGAAGACTGTGTTGGTGGAGTGTACGCGGAGTGGCGGCGGCCGCGGGCCCTCGCACCAGCCCCGGCCCTGGCTTTTCATAAATAATTCAGGTTGGCTTTTCCGGCTCAGGTTATCCGGATATAAATTGAAAAACCTCCATTCCAGTGCTGGCACTATCTCCATTAGACGGGCGTTACGTGGTGATTGAGTTCCAGAACGCATTTTCGTTATCTCAGACATTAATTATTGTAGGGCACGGGGGTGACCCTATGGTCTGTAATTTCAGACAGTCCTGGGCTCGGATACCCTGCACAAATTCTGATTTTATTATTAATTAATTAAACAAATTAATATATAATATTCTAAATTATAAAGTACATAATGACTGTGGAATAAAAATTAGACCATGTACCGTTTTATAACAGTAAGGTAACGCCAACGCCTTGTGATTTTTATCCGTCTTGTTAAGTGCACCTTATTTTACTACTTTAAATTGTTCCTTGGAATAGCCACCATGCATTTTTTATGTACGGAATAATTTAGAATCGATGTTAATGACTTACTGGTATTTTTTATGCACTTCAGGTTTTGAGTATTATAACTAATTAATTTAGAAATTTCATACATACATACATAAGTGGCATTCTAATCCTGAAGCGGGTCTTTGCAACCTGAAGGACACTATACGATCTCTAGCAGAGACACGTTCGTCCCAACCTTAATGCCAGGACTGTGACGTTGGTCTTCCAGGTTATCTAGGCTCTTCAAATATGGGTCAGGTCGCCAGCCATGATTGTAACAATAATAATCAGACGAGGCTAGGGCCAATTCGTATTTAATTTACTGTCTGATCAGGACTGGCCTGAATAGCGGCCTGGCTCCTCATAGCTCCGTTGAATCTACGAAACCATGATTGTGCCAACCGCCATCGCTGCCACGTCAAATAACGACACAATAGAATTTTAAAAATGTGTAGGATGAATTTAAAAATCATCAGCTTTCATATTCTCTAAATTGGCCTCATGATTTTTTTCTATTCTTTAACTAATTGGGACCCCAAGTTTTTAATTTTTCTCGATTACTTCTTTTATCACAAATCCTACATGTCATAATTTTGTATTTGTCTAAAAAATCTTAAGAATAAATATGTATTGACCTTTGTTGTCTTCAATTGCGTAAACAAATTAAAAACTACAATATTCGCATCAGTTGCCATGGGCGCGATGTTTTTTCTCGCTTGCATCCGGTACGATGTGCTTAGTGCGATTGATACCGAGCGTGTGGCGAGAACTCGGTAGTCGGTGGCGTGTCCTCAGTCTGCGGCGGGACATTGTCTAGTATGCATTTCATTTACGTGTCAAATTCATTAATTAAAAAATCTAAAATATTGATCAAATTATGAAGCACATAATAAATAACTATTTTTATTCTTATAATAATATTTTTTTTAAAAACGTCAATAATATATTATTGATGAATTCAACTATATCTTGACTTGAAATGGTTGGAGTTTATTTTCCATTATAAATAGACCCCCTTCGGACTATGCGGTTGTTTTAGAGCCGCCGCGATGCATATTTTAGTTTTACTACATAAAGCTCCTTCGATACTATAAATCGATTGGAAGGTGACTTTTGTACATATTTAATGCTTATAAAATACCTATTAAGGCCTTTAAGATACTTCATAGCATCTACTTCTATTAGAATTAGATGGATTGAGTTTAAATCTTCTTTACCGAAAGGCTCTTCGTCAGGCAAGCTCCCGTGAATTAGACCGTTAACAAGTCCATATGGATATAATTTTGCAAGGCTTTATTAGAAATTAGTTCTCGGTTATTAATGACATTGTACTTCGTAATATTTTCTACATTGCCTTACAGATTTCTATCGATTTCAGCTTACTGAATAATAATTTTGATCAGTTATTTTTCAATTTCACTCCATCCTTATAAATATTATATAATATATAATATAAGAAATATGTAATGGGACTCTACAGTTTGTTCTTAAAAATTGTAATCCTAATATTGAAAAGAAAATACATATATTTCATCATTCATCGTTTTTTTTTTTTTGAGAGTTTGGTCTTTTATCTTTAAGAATTGTAAAAAGTATCAGAAAGTCAGGTTTAGTGAATACGAAGGCTGAGGTATCTTATTGTGATGTTTTTACCGAATTACTCTTTAAGTTTAAGCATATAATATAGCTATCTATGTTAAGATGTGTCAAGGGTATTATTTATTTTATTAAAACTAGTATTTCTGTAATATCTTAAGTTAATTTTCAATATAATATGGTGTTTTATTACATAATATTTTATTGGACTTCAAAGTTTCCATTTTAAAATTCTACATTTTCACAGAGATAAGTTTCGAAAAATACATGGCATGAAACTCGACGAAAATATCACATATATTTTTGTTATTTCAAGCATGGTAGAAATTGGCTCGGAGCTCAACGTTAAGTCACTCTCGGGAATATTCCGCCTTCTCAAACTGTTTTCTAGCACAACACACATACATATATCCTCCAACTGTTTTTCGGCTCTATCCCTATGCCAGTGAGTGATTCAACACCTGGCCCGTTCCCCATATCGCCGTACCCGAACGTTATCGCGAGTCTCTATATACTACACCCTTTTATCCGGCCCTTTGTTTATTTTCTTTGTTCTATTCAACCTTTCCCGCCTCAAGGCGTATGAATGGAAAATATTTTGACGCTTATGATTTGAATTTTCTTTGTTGGTCCTTGCCGCGGCCAAAAATTGACGAAAATAGCCGCGGGCGCCCTTAATAAACCAGAAGTTTTAATGTCATTGCAGAAAATTAAAGACGCCCCTCGAAAATTAAATATCGCCCTCGCCTTTATTGGTCTTTTGACTAATACGATCACAATCGTTATTGTAATGCCTTTTAAATGCTTTCATAATCTGGCCGTTATTTGTAACCTCATTGCTTTTGAATAGCGAATTTTGGGATACCGCACAATTTTCATTACATATAATTATCGCTATTGATACGAATAACACAAAACGTTCATCGATACTAATTGATTTGTATGCCAATTTAATCAATTACATTAAAAATCACCAAATACTCCAAGATAATAAATGTTAAATTATGATTTTTTGCAGTTTCAGCTGCGACGTCATCACATTTCTAGCTGACGTTACATAAAATATAATAAAAGTTATGTCGTACCTTAATTAGTTTACACTCTGATGAAAATATTTGCACAAGCCTCACCTAAAACAGGGTGGGGCAGGTTGCCCGAGCCGGAAAATTGGAGTCCGTGAAGTGTCAACATTATAGGGATCCATCACACTATCGACATTATGGACGTATGAATATTCGTACATGTTGACTTATGTGATTAGGTCGTATATGATCACTATAAATACATAAGTACATACTGTGTATGTAAAATATATGCATATATTAATAGTATATACTTAAATATTTTATTATTAATACATTGGGTCGGATTATATCCACTCATAATGAGTAAATGATACATACAAGTTTTTACTTTTCAAAATATAATTGAGTTCTGTTATTCATTTGACATGTGTTTTGTGTGTTGCATAGTACATTTTTGTTTCTAGTCCTTAAAGTGAAGAATTAAAAAGTGCCTAATCGTCATGTGATGATTAAAAAATAACCAGGCAATAGTACCTCGGCGACAGCTGAAAAATATTCAGAGTATATGGTGAATAGCAAATATTCAGTGTATTTGGAATATACGATCGATCAATTAGTTTGTAAAGAAATCGTTTGAGACACAACCTTGAAAGATGAACCCATTGGTTCGGGTTGCCCTTCCAACTTTGATGGACGACCTTTTAAATATGATATTGGAACAAATTATACGCCAATCTACGACGAAATCCTTCGATCTTGCGCCGATGGATTATCAAAATTTTAGTTCCTCACCCACACTTTTGAATGAAAAAATCTAAAGTGAAAAGCAAGACAAACCCAACGTTACAACACTCTTAATTGATCTTATGATGAAAGAATTAATAAACTGATGATAAATTTCATAAATTTAGTTAGTTCAGTTTATCATCAGATAGATAAATAAGTTTAATGTTTTTTTTTATTAGATCCAATATTAACGACATTATTAAGGGTACTTATTAAATAGCCTAATTTTACAAATCTGAAAAGCACGATAACCAATAGATGTTCTTCTTTTTATCAAGGGCAGGAACGCCACCTAAAAACCAAACTTGTCGAAGATTGTTAAGTAATCCATCAGCCGTGCCGATGGGGTCTACTGGGGATCCCAAGTTTTTGATTTTTCTCGAATAACTCTTTTAATATAAATCCTACATGTCACACTTTTTTTTGTATTTGTTTTAAAAATGTAAAGAATAAATATTATAAATAATTATTGTCCTATATTGTCAGCAATTGCGAAAAAAAATAGAATCAACAATATTCGCTGGTGTTGCGCGAATGTTTTTTCTCGCCTGCATCCGGTACGATGTGTCGAGTGCGAGTGACTCGTGCTGCGAGAGCTCAGTCTGCGGCGAGAGAACGTTGTCATTTACGCGTCGTATTGATTAGTTAACACATCCAAAATATCGACCAAATTATGAAGCATATCATGAATAACTATTTTTATTCTTAGAATAATCCTTTAAAAATCGATGAAGAATTCATCAACATCTTAAAATGCTTGGGGTACCTGAGAGACCCCCTTCGGACGACGCGGTTTTTTTCAAGCCGCCGTGATGGTTAAAGTAAAATGCAGTGTAACGATTTAATAATTTAACGATTTTTACTCAAAGGGAATTAACAGTTTGACAACAATATTGTTCAAAGAAAATAATAAAATAAAGTATAATTGAATTTTTATTATTTTTATGAATTTGAAATAAATTGAATATTCATATAAATTATTTTAAATCATACATCTGTTAAATATATATAGCTCTTATTGATATTATAATAAATTATTCAAACTAACAGAAAATTTAGGATAATATATCCCAACCGAATAACTAATAAGTGAGAAAAAATAATACAGTTATTAATTTGATTATTAAATTTAAATAATAAAAGCGTGAGATTTAAGCCAGAGTCCATTTACACGCGGAAGGATGTATTCAGACGTTAATTTGATTAATTTATTTAATGATACAATTATGTAATATTTCATTATGATTCAATATAAGATTATTAAAGTAAATGATTAAATATCCTCTAAATAAATTTTAGCTATTTTATTTGGGAAAGCATTTTCAGGCTTTGCTTATCTTGAATCAAATTAAACGTTGATTTTTCGCAAAGCAGCTTCCTAGTCAGCTTTTAAAGTTGTGTTAAGCCACACTGGATTTAACTTGCATCAACCGTGTTTTTTTATTTAATTTTTTTCATCAAGAGTTATTTATTAAACTAAAATAAAGTTTTAAAAAAATTAAGCATTTTCTAATTCATTAAAAACTTTTTAAATAAAGTAAATATTTTGGAAACAGATGTAAATATATTATTTTTGTTATAAAAAGCATTTATTAATATACTTTTAAATTCATTTTCTTTTTTATGGTAGCTACTGTACACACATGTGTCATACAAAGCCATAACAGGGAGAGGTTCTTTGAAAATATTTGTTTATTTTATTAATTATCTGTATATTTAATGGGCTGTTAAGTCAGTCGTTATGTTACCCTAATTAGTTTTCCTACGTAAAACTGCAATTTATAACTCAATTCAAAGTTTAAATTAAACGGCAACATGTGATATACATCGCGGTGTACTAATTACACTTTACACGTAGAGATGACAGCTTAACGAGGCTGACTTGCTTCATTAATGACTTTTAATTGTGGGTGTTAATTAGTAAGGCAACAAATAGACTGGGTGCGGTTTGCTCGAGACGAGACGACAAATCGTTGTCGAAATTGGCGTCGACCGATCGTGCGGTTGCCAGAGGCCGGAGCATTTCTTCTGCATTCATCCCAGTCACGATCCGCGCCGTCATTGTCGACGTATTCAACACTTAATTAATCAATCGACTGTCACAGTCGACCGAAGTGGGATACAAAGTGATGCGGCGACGGTAATGACGCTTTTTTCGACCGGCTCTATCAATCAACCAAGGGCTATAATGTATTCCTCTCCGGCAAACATATTCATTTACCTTTCAAAAACAATGCGGCCATCCATCATCGTTACGGGCCGGTCCTCGCACAACTGCCGGCCAAATAAAACCGAAAAATAGATCATTTTTAACTAGGACGCCTATAAATCAAAAAAGTTTGCCACGATTTATTCAGGAAGTTGGTACGGTGAATCTTGCCGTGGGCAATTATGTGGGACAAATTCTAGGGACCGTGTCAGCCCGGCTTGATACCGTGTTGGGATTTTGCAGAACGAATGTTGGTGTTGGGATATAAATATTTTCAGCGGTGCTGCAAGTTTATTTTATTGCGGAGAAAAAAACAACAAAAAAACTAACGAATAAAATGCGTAAAAAATAATACATTATGTAATACAATTTTTATATTTTTCTTTATTTGGAATCAATATTTTAACTATAGATAATTTAAAAAATCAAGCGTCTTCCATCCGTCACGCGGCTCAAAATTGGCGGAAGAATTCTTGGTGGATTGGAAAATGGATTATTCAAAAAATAAAAATAGTTATTAATGATATGTTTCATAATTTGGTGGATATTTTGATTTTTTTTAATTAAACAAAATGACGCGTAAACGACAACGCTTTCGACAACACAGACTCTCGCAGCATGTTTCATTCAAACTCGTGGCTATTGCGGACAATAAAGATCAATGATTATTAGTAATATTCATTCTTTAGACTTTTTTAGACAAATACACAAAGTTTGTGTAATAGAGAATTTATATTAGAAGAATTATTCGAGAAAAATTAAAAAATGAGGTAATTGGCTTGGGTAGATGAAAAAAATTATACTAACGACATGTCTATCATTTTTTTTATTTATTATTATCGCCTGTGTGGTGAATTTCATTTATTATTTAAATATGTGTTATCCATTTCCGTGTCATTTGTTTTATAAATTGGTTTTACATTTCTAGACTGCTAAATCAGAAATTGCGGTTTCATACTTGTAAGTTGATGAATTTCATAATTGCTTACTTTTTACCCATTGGTTATTGGCTATATTTAACATATTAAATACTGGGACGTAACAACGAACGAAACTGAAAATACATGTACAAATACATTGTTTCAGGGAATTCCGTTGGAACAAATAAATCGGGTACAAATATAGTATTTGTTCTTGAAGCTGATAAATAATAAACCGTATAAAAATGCAGAATGTAACTGATTCTCATATTTAAAAAAAACTTATTCTCATGATGAATAACATATCGATCGAACTTTACAATTTAATTTGATTAATGATAAGAAATAAGAAGACAAAAAATAGTACTTTAATTTACGTGTAGCATAAAATTAAAAAAAGTATATTAGAAAACAAAGATCTCAACAAACTAGAAGTTTTCTGTGTTGCTTCTACGCGCGAAATTTATTGACACCATGGAGTAAAATTTAAAGTACAGTCAGCCGTCCTATAACGTTTCCTCTCAATCACTATGTTCTACAAAATGCCTTGTCAACCAAAGAGCATTGACCTTTATTTCGCTGGGCAATGTAATATATATTTATATTTGAAAGAGGACTTCACAATTGCTAAGCTCTAAAAAACAAAATTCTCATAGATAAACAATGAAAAAAAAAACGTTTTTTTTAAAATAGTATATTGTACTTAATATCATAATATAAAGACGACTGAATCCTCTAAAATATTAAAAACATTTTGTAATTATAATTTGACAAAAAATATTTTAAGAGTATAAAATATTAATTCTTTTACTGAATATAGTTTTTTATAAGTTTTTGTTTCGTTTTATTTTTTATTTTTAAATAACGTATTTCAACGATACGTATGTGCACAAAATAAAATGATATTATTTATGTATTATATATGTATGGGATATATGTGTACTTTCAGTTAAGATTACACTTCACAAAGTGATAAAAAAACATGAAATTTATTCATGGTACAATATTGCTTGTTGATATCTCCCCAGGGATGAATCGTAAACGCGAAAGCCGGATATTTCTTAATTTGAAATAATTTCTTGATAAATCTCTTTGGGTTTTCTCTGCACAAAAGACGATGATCCTTTATATTTTTTTTAAAGATGTGAAATGAAAAAAAATACGCTTTGTGTGTCGGATGAAGCTCTAAGATGTTTTCACCGCTCGGAGAAAAGGATCGTTTAAAAATAATTTAAATAATACGGTAGCAATTTTGTTTTTGCGACTAACAAAAGAATATTTCTCTGGAAAATGTAGTTTTCTTTCATTTTCTATTATTCACGCGTCGTGCCTGGTATTATACAACATTTTTATACGAATACATTACTTTATATATATACATATGTACATAAAAATATATATTTAATAAATATAATCAATCAAGTGTTGGTTAATCTCAAATTGATTATCCGCAATGGCGCTGGAAATAATTGGCACAATGAATATTGATCGAGGGAGTGTTCCTGATTAGCGCCATCGGGCATACAAGACACCTGAAAACTTTCGACAGTGTGACACCGGCTTTGCCGATAATTAAAATGCAGCGCAATCTGCCCGATGGCGCGAAACTTGAACGTTAATTTACGGCAGGCAACGGGTTAACGCCAAGGAAGCCGGCCCCGCATAAATAATTGAATTAGTCGTCGCAAAAAGAGGGCACATCGCAAATTTTACATAACCATTTAACCACTACATTATTTAGATTTATTTAAAAAAATATATTAATTATATATTAAAACAGTCTGATTATTCAATTTTATATAGAATTTCGAGATGAATACATAATTGAAAACCAGATTTCAAAAAATAAATATTTATTTAAATATTATTATTAGAAGGAATAATATATTATAAAGATAAATTTAACACCTTCTGCAATATTAAAATAAATGGAAAATTATTTAGGTACATATAACTGAATTTTCTGAATACCAATAAATAATCAATAAACAAGAGTGATATGTACTTATATTTTTTAAGCCAATAGCAAAATAAACACAGGTCAGAGATTGAAGCGACTCGATTGCCGTATTGTGTGTTATTTTTATGATGTAGATATAAAACCAAATGAAGCTACTTAGACCATCTGGGATATTTATGGAGACATCTTGACATCCCCCACAATTCTGTAGAAGGTTTCAAAAGTTTAATATCGCTAAAAACGGTTGAATTGACAAACCAAAATAGGGAGACCCTTTAAAATCGGTGATGATACTTAGCGAAGTCTGATCTACATAAAACAATTAAGAAATTGTCATAAAACCCCGATTGTTTATAATCCAAAGTAAAGAATTATTAAAAAAGGCTTGGGAAAAAATAGACAAAAAGTTTAGGCACCGTGCTAATTTAAACTAACGAAAAACGCTGTTTTTCTCTACTATCTCTATAAATATGAAAGCGATCCGTTTCCTTAAAAAAATTGTTGTTCAAGGTGAGTAAGCATCTTCTTCTACGTCAATTTGAGAATATAAAAACGATTTTCGTCGAATCAATAACAAACTAATCTATTTTGATTGAAAAATATTCTCTTTAGTACGCAAGACAAAGGCTGTAATCAGAAGTTTTACAACATCCACTTTATTTACTTGTATTGCAGCTTCGCATCATATTTAAAGTCTATAAAATATTTGCCTTAGAATGGAAAAAATATCATAGTTGAACAAGTCACAAGTTCGAGTTGTATATTAATAAATAAAACTACTAGAATTTTAGAAAAATGTTAATGAAAACTACTTATTTTGGAAGAAAAATCTAAGATAACAAAAGAAAATATTAACCAGTTTTTATATTGTACTGAAAAGCGGGCAACAGCTCTTATGAAGTATAAAAAAATACTTCAGTGCAGGAGGTGAAGAGAAACCCCTGCACTATATATTCTCACTATATATCTTGTTCCTCAGAAATGAGGGAAAGTGGATTAACAGTTTTTATACAAATAATAATATTTTATCGCTTCACAGGTTGAAACAAAATTGTACATTTTTTGTTTAAATATTTTTTTATTCACAAAAAAAATGTTAAAAACTTAGTTATAATGGGACAATAAGGTGAGAATAGTGTAAAAAGATATTCATTACATTAATTAAAATTGATTCTTTAATCAGATTAGTCTTGACTTAAAAATCTAGTATATTTTATATATCACTATGAAAGGGTTTTTTTCATATTTTAAAAATACATTTTTTTATGATTATTATATGAATATATCAGACAATGTATTAATAAAAACATTTTAATTGAAGCTTTTAGATCTCTTCCTCTTTATATCGAAAAGAAGATATAATTTGTAATAAACATAATCAGTTATAATTATTCATAAATTATTATTTTTTAAATAACTTTAATTGATGTTAAAAATACTGTATTTAGTGATGAGTTATTGTATATGAGTTTAGATGTCCTAATATCCTTTTAATTTTTAAACGTGAGTAGATCCAGTTATAATCTTATTTAACAAAAAACAGGTGTAAATATTAAATGTAATGAATTAAGTTGTTAGTAAAATGAAAGTTTGTAAATAAAATAATATTTTTACCACCGCCGTTCTCGAATATCTGATACAATTAGAGCCAGGTCGACGTGAAGCGATGACGGGATTAAAAATGTAAACGAATTAGGTTAATGCAAAAGTTTTGTCTAATAAAAAAAATTAGAAAATATTCGGTGTCACCGTCGTCGTCATCATAATCAATCACGTTGTCCCCAACTAGCGTAAGCATTATTCCAGCAATTTTTACACTAAAAAATGCACAAAGATCTTCTTGCTCCAGAATTATTTATAAAAAAATATATATCTAAATAAAAATTATGAATAATGTATTTGACCCTTCGTACCGAGTAACTTAACCCATACACACACAGATATGTCATATATTTTGGTCATTAAAATGTCATTAACTCGGACCTCGAAGTGTTTTATCAATATTTTATTATGCTTTTTACCACAAATGAGCCAAACGACATGGGCCTTGTTCAATAAATGGCTTTATATCCAAAAAATCTTTCGTTTGTGATTACATTTGTGCTATTATGTAGCCTATTACAATCACATCATTTACTTCATAGGTGTATGCCTGAACGCTTTTAAATAATAACGTCGACTTAGGAAATAATTGAAAGCCTTCGATATACATACACGGAAGCGACATATGTAATGAAATTCTGATCTCCCTTTGCCGGTATATTTACCGGATTTTCTAACCTTTTTCTTAGACTAAATAAGATTTTCAAGTCGTTCGTTTGATAATCCAAGATCCTTTCAATTTGTAACATACCTTTGGGAATATTTCCCCATTCGCTTTTCAGATAACAAGATTTAAAATCATCATATCGTCCTATATACGTTTTTAAAATAAATTACCTATATTTTTGTTTATATAAATTCTATATTTAATGCGAATATCGCTGAATTAAGCAAATAAATAATCTTGGACTTGTATGAATTGCTTGCGGTTTTAAGATAAGGAGCGGGCCCGTGTACCGCTCGAGGTCCGACACCTCGAAACTTTGTTTAATTTACCAGACATTGTAATTGCCTTATCGTCAAGTCGCAGAAACAGCCCCCGGGAACTGACCTTTCCAGGACTCTAAACAATAACCCTGCAACGATTTAATTATAGGACCCCGATCCAGACGAAAGATAAAAACGCTTTTGAGAGATACAAATTAAAATTATTTCAGTAATTTTTATATTATATTGGTAAGTATTTTTCTCGGCCAAAACTGTCACTGTTGAAATGTCCACGGCCATCTCGGCCAGTTAAGCTATTTCAAAGGCACATCCGTCGTTTTCCGTCTGCGCCCCGTGTGTCAGATGAAAAAAAAGATGAATAAAAAAAACTTGGCGGCGAGTCGTGTTTTTGAAAGGCTTTCAAGAGATCAAAGGATTCGAAAGTGGCTTAGATTTTTGCAGAAACATTTCCGCACTGATGACCAGGGCCGCACTCTGCATCCGCTATGCCGGCTCACCTTCAGACAGTTTAGGAAGCAGCGACGAGGCAAATGTGCCAACAGCTATGACCGCACCCTTCAACACTCTACCGGGGGCTGCAAATCAGTGACACATTAAAAAAAAGCTTAAACGGAAGTGGAAAATTACCGATATTGACTAGGTTATTATATTTTTTAATAAAATTCTAATTATTATTATTTAGCACTTCTAAACGGCCAATCATCAATTTGTTGGTTATTTATTAAATTAACTTCGCACTTGCGCCTTGTCACTTATGACTCGTTAAAAGCAGGTAACGTCTAGGGAAGAGTAAAATGAATACCGGAGGAAATCTCCTCCTACTTGCGTAGACACAGTCGGGAAGGTAAAATCCTATACCAACAGTGGTAGAAGAGACACTCCCAATGCCAGCAATAACCAAGAGAGGAAACCTCTTTACAAAAAACAGCATACCAATACAGTTTGGGTCTCCGCGGTATGGACACAAAAGGGGTCCTGTGAGACTCTGGTTTATTTAGCCTCGACTACCATTCGAGAGTCTGGTAAGGCCCATACCCTCAGTGAGTGGCTGGCAAATGATGATGATGATGATTATAAATATATGATTTTTAATAAAATTAATAAGAAAATCTTAATATTACAATTATAATTATTTTGCACTCGTAAAAGATTAATCATCAATTTATTGGTATATTAACTTTACAATGCGCATTTTTTTTGAAAACATTACAGTTTTTCGAAACATTGACTATGAACATTCTGAACAGATCTATTCGTTTCAACTTATTTTTGTCCGATTAATTGTAGGTTGCAATATTGTGTTTATAATTTTGCTATATTTCCATACTTCCCATTTATTTTCAAAAGTCGTGATTTTTAGTGTGCTAGAAGTTATGTTTACTTTGAAAATAATGAAGAAAGAATTTTCAGACAAAAACTGATTGGCTATTTAAGACATTATATTCGACAAAATTATAAAGAAAATAAGGACGTTTGGTGAACAACTAGGGAATTATTTCAAATAGGCATACGTCATCCTGAAAATTGTTCCAGAAGTGTTTTGAAGATTGGAAAAACAAGAATAGTTTATAATCTACACCCATCCCTCGCTTAACACGGTTTCGCTTCAACACGGTTTCAGTTTTGTTGAAAAACATTTTTTTTTCGATTAAATCTCGCTTAGTAGAGGTTAGACTTTGTAGGGACTTTGTAGAAATTATTAATATCGCACGTTCAATAGGAGGTGAGG